>JAKEYF010000659.1:0-21632 GCA_021527775.1 Lactarius sanguifluus | reverse complement strand
GTTGCCGAGTTGAAATCGTCATCGTCGTCGTCATCGTCATTGGCAGCCGATGCGGCGCCAAAGTCAGCGGTGTTGGCCAAGGCGGGCCTCGAACCCGTTACACGACGAAACTCGCCCTTGGTCTCTTGTAGGTCGTGCTTAACAGCAGGTGGGGGCGCGGATGTACTGGCGTCTTCCTCATCGACCTTCCACTGGCTCGCGGGCCGCGATACACTGGCAGTCATGGTAGGCTTGCCTCCACCAAGAAGACTGGTATCTCTCTTTTTTGTCTCTTTATACCGACCCCGCACGTACTCATCCCAGGCCGGTTGTGGTGCATACTCTTCGATGACCTGCCTCAGATCCGGTGGAAAATGTTCGAGTGTAGTTATCACATCTTCCGAGATGAGAGTCAGGTGCCCCATGTAACCCAGTCGGACGCCCTTAGGCTTGGTGCTGCGAGAATTCCAGTGACTGCACCCCTATCAACTACACACAGACCGCACCTTTCGGAATCATTGAGTATCTGCCCTTCCACTATTCGCTCCATGAGCCTCGCATCTCGAAACAGCGCAATAGCGAGTAAACGGTTGGCTCCTCCGTCTATGCGGCCAGTGAGGACTTGATGGATTAGATCGTACACAACGCTGTGAAGGAAGTTGTTCCAAGGAAATTCGAAGAACAGGTCCTACTGACTTGCTATAACTTAAGGTCACCCCACAGAAAGTTTACTCACTAGTATGGTCGTCAATACGTTATCTTCTAATATCTTGTGCTTCAGTCGCTCCCCGACTGGAACGGAAGGTCCGGATCGCGATACGTCAGTCAAGGTGAACCTTTTTGAACTGCGTCTCGACCCGACTGAACGACGACCAATGGTAGAACCTTCAGAGCCAATGCTTTGATTTGAACCTTTTCGCCGCGGTGATACACTCCCGCCTGAAGACAGCATGTCCGGGGAAGGGGTCGCCCCTGGGGAAGTAGAAATAGGTAGGGTGTCGACAGGAGAGCGGGTGTGCAAGGGGGTGACGCCTAACCGAGGCTTCGAGGTGCCATCGGAAGTCTTCGGTTCTCCAGAAATAGTGACATCTTCCATGGGATCATCTTCAAAACTGCCGGGGCCTTCGTCGTCGCTCATATCCTCATCAGAGTCCAAAAGGGACGAAGAGTCTTGCGGGGCACCGTGGACAGGGAACTCTAGGGCGGGTTCAATTTCGTCCGACCCTTCGTCCATTGCGTCACGTTTCTCTTCATCGCCAGAACCCATGGAGATGACTTGTGCTAGTTCTTCCAGAGCAGAAAGTCCCCCTTGTAAACGGCCCTCGGAGTCGTAAAGGTAGTCATAATCCGAAGAGCGATTGAGAAGAGACATATTTGAGCAATGGAGAAGTTCTGCATAGAGTTCGCAAATCCTGTAGCGTTCGAATGTTAAAGGGGCTATTCTTCCAACAGTCGTTGACACGGGCCCATCCTGTTTATGAAGTTAGATGGAAAAGATATAATATAGGACTTAAAGATGACCGTGGTTTCAGTAAGAATGGTTTGAGCTCGTGCAAGCGGTCGCAAAATATGTCCAGCAGGGGACCCAAGTGGACGACGCCTATACGGTCTACCATTTCTTCCATGGCGCCCTCGAGCGCTAACCTGCCTTCCTCAGGATCACGAGTGGAAAGTTGTTGCTGTACGTGGATGAGTCGGTTTCGCAAAGTGTGGAAGAGGTATGGTTCAAAGTAGTCCGAATTGTTCTGCCGAATAAGCTCGATAACCATGCATATTGAGTTAACAACGGAGGACGTAGCAGACTCATAGGTCGGCAGTGTTTGGCGTAGTCGGGCGACAGAGACCGTCACCCCTGGAGGTGTCATCACTAGCCGGTGCGGGAGCTGTGTCGTTGAAATCACAAAGAAATGAAGTCCACGAGAATTTGCATGGTTTCCCGACTAGCCAGCTCCCTAGCAAAACGATTGGAGGCCAGACCAGTTTGGAGACCCTCTGAAAGCCCAACCGCAGGTGAGAGGTGCCGACATCGAGATTATGCCTTAATGAGCTCAGCTACCACAACATTCCATGTCTGGTAGTGAGTCGGGAAAGGCGGCCAGGACGAGTCTCGTCATGAGACGCTCTTCGGAAAAGCCAGCTGCAAGCGGCCGTGTGAGCGGAATTTGACGGGAGAGGGGCGCTCAATCGAATGAAGGCATACTTCAAGTACGCCAGCGCCGGCAGGCTGCTCATCTAGTTGTATGATTCGTACAGGAAGATCGGAAAAAGAGGGCATTTCGATGTTTTGGAGGATTCGTTCGATGATGTCTCGCTGTGCTCTGATGAATTGGAGCATCTGCGGCGGGTCTTCGAATTGGCAACACGACGGTGCAGGAAACGGTAGTCACCTCGGCGGGTTTTTTTGCTCAGAAATACGGCGTTGATTTTAGCAAATTGAGCGGCCATCGTCATTCTTGTCTTCATGTCTTCGGGTGTACGATCAAGTACAGTCTCCCAAAAAGGGACCAACAGCTGGTCCGTGTTACTCAGACAGGTCTCGACGATCGACCAGATTCACTGCAAAGAACTTCGGTTGCGACGTAAGGGTACCTTTGTGAGCGGCGAGAAGACAATATTAAATTGTGAGCAGCAGAAACATAAGCTCGGCACGCACTTGAATCTGCCCCGATCCTCTCCCTCTATCTGTCCAGTGACATAACCCAATAGACGTTGTAGTACGTCTAACCTCTGAAAATAGTCGATAAGGCGCGTATTCTGTGCCTTGCATTCTTGTAGGAGATCATCTTCGTCGAGTATGGCTTCTAACGAGACATCGTCCTTGTCGAGGAGGCCGTCTATTGATGACCCGTTGTGAAAGCCAAACCTAGGTGGAAGAGGTGTCAGGATATTTCGGCACCTCTCTAGTCAACCCGGACGTGGATACCTCCAAAACATAGTTTAACGGCAAATAGGACGATGGTAGGTGAGGGGATGTCGGGAGGTGGTTTGACGACAAATGAAGTTGCTGAGCGCAGAGGACGCGTCGTTCGTACCCAATTCAGGCGACCAAAAGCGCCCGGATGTATTTTTTGAGGGATGATTCACGACGACGCCGTAAAAACAGAGGTAGACTTGGAAACGTGGAGCGAAAATAAAAACGGGTCATCTCAGCTCTGCTACCTCCATTCGCTCAACACGCGTGCGGGGAAGACTAAATTAGTGGGTACGCTATAAGGGTGCACAACTGCCTCAATGGTACATATGCGGACTATACGGACTACCCAACGCCTTCAAAACTGGGATGGAGGAGGAAAGTCAGTCCAACATCTTCTGGGAATTCGTGCCTCCTTACCCGTATCTGATAACTTCCGCTGGCCTTGGTTAGATATCGCACCCATTTGATACTGTGGTAATTGCCCTTTTCGAATACTTTCAAAAGCGTACGATCAACCCAGAGGCAGTAAACATAAGGACTTGAAAGTCGACGTCTATGGGAGGTCTTGCCCACACTTGTCGGGTCGTTGTACTGGTCAGTTGTGCAGTCGCATTGAATGTAAGCTCTTGTCCGCCCTGAACTCGTGGGATCCTGAACGGGCATCAATAGAAGGGAAAAGGGGAATACTGTGATACTCACTTCCACACGACCACATTTTCTTCAGGGACATACTTCGCTTTCCCTGTCTGAACTTTGCATTCTACGCTGGTCGTGTTCAAAGGTGTTGGTATGCGTAGCACCACGTTAGTTGCGGAGAGCTTGTTCCCAAAATTTGTCTTTACGATAATGAGATAGGTGACTTGCGTGGTCCCTATCTCATTGATGGTGGGGATGACCCGTAAAGGTAGCTTAACATTCGAGGTGGATCGATAGCTGGGGGGTGGGGGTCAGCAAAGAGATATCAACACCATATCCTACTCACGTCATTAACTCAAACTCTCCGTCTGGGGGAATGAAACTGATAGTCCGAGTGGAATCAAATTCGTTGAGCCGTACACACTGATGGAATCGACAGTCGTCGAGTTCTACGGCGTCGATTGCGCCGCGCTCACTCTTGTCAATCACCAGCTTGTCATTAAGGCCGAATTTGCACTCTGGAGTACCAGACAAGTACGCGCGCATTTGAATGTGGCCATCCACATCAGCTCGTAAAACTGTGCCTGTGGGGTCGCAATGCATTTAGTCAACAGAACAGAAAGACACGAGGATGCCTGTAGCAAACCTTTAGCACTCATGCTCAGGTTAACCGTTTCTACGACGTCCACAAACGCTTCATTCTTCTTGTACTTTACGTCTGCCCGCCGCCAACTCGTGACGCCTGTTGCTTGGCTAGTGATTTTTGAGGACTCCTCCTTGAAATGCATAAGTTAGTGGAAACGAAGACGGCGAAGACGAGACGGCATACAGCAACAATCTGAGAGGACACGACGCTCTCGGTCGTGATGTAACTCTTAAGGGTATCAATCTCGCTGTTCTGGGGATAGCCAAAGTCATTGATTTCTGCGACAGTCAGCCGGGACCAGAACATGCCAGGGGAAACCCACCATCTATCAACTCATAGATCAGCACAAAGTTATTCTTCACGCACTCCTCGTCGACCTTCCCAAAGTACGATTTGCAGATAGTGATAACTCGGTAACAGAACTCGAAAACGAGGGCAGCGTTTGCATTGTTCCTATTTAGTAGGGTGAGTAAAGGCGTTCCGAGCTGGAAAAGATGCAAGTCCCATACTTTGTGACAGCTACAACATAGACATTGTTGACCCTGACGTGGAAGAAACTTGTAGATCCAAGGGTGACGATGGGGGACCTCACGTCGCTGCTAGAGATGACCTGTATCCGGAAAACATCTGCTATTGGACGCCTGTTGGAGGAAACTCAACACGAGTCTTCGAACGAGGAGGTCGATAGTACTTTACGTCTGGTCGATAGAGCCGAGATATCAACAGCTAAAGTGAGACGCGTCAAATGTTAACATGTTGCTTTAGTATAACAATCTGGTGCTCACTTCGCCTTTCTGGTTAAAGATGAAGAATGCCTGAGGTCAGGTCAGCACATGTCCTGTCTGAACATGGGTCGTCCCTCTGCGCACCGAAATCATGGTTGTGGAGGGAGTGTGGCCTCGGAGCGCCGGTCGCGTTGTTTGTGCCTCGACTATATTTGGGTTTGGTCAGGCAGGTCATCCACTTGCTCTTTGCGATAAAATGGCCGCGTCTTTTGCCCGGACTGGCAAAAAGGTTGGTTCAACTGTCTGACCCGTTCTCATCCCGAAATCTAATCCTGAGCAAGATAGTTGCAATAGGCCGTAACTACGTGGACCATGTCAAAGAGCTGAGGAACGCGGTTCCAAAGGAACCATTCTTCTTCCTCAAGCCGACGACCAGTTACCTCCCTTCTGGCGGTCTCGTCGAGATCCCAAGAGGGATCTCCGTTCATCACGAAGGTGTGTCTCGAATTTACCGACGTGGTTCCCTTGCTCACGCCAGTCGAGCTAGTCGAGCTGGGCCTCGTCATCGGGAAAGGCGGACGCGACATCTCCGAAGCGAATGCGGAAGAGCACATAGCTGGATATGGTGTGTGCGCAGAGTCATGTTGACCCCATCAAAATCAAACCCCAATTTTTGTCAGCTCTCGCCATTGATATGACCGCGAGAAATTTACAGGAGGAAGTCAAGAGAAAAGGACTACCATGGTCTGCCGTGAAAGGGTTCGACACGTTCACGCCCATCAGGTAAGTGAGATTGTACGGTCTTGCCCCTTCCCGTTCTCAGAAATCTCGTGCAGTTCTTTTATTCCGAGATCAAAAGTCGCGGATCCTCACAACCTGAATCTATGGCTCAAGGTGTGTCATGTAGTTCCCAATATGTGAAGGAAATGTCTCATGCGTAAGCCGAAACAGATCAACGGACAAATCAAGCAAAGCGGCAACACATCCAACATGATTTTCCGCATCCCACGGCTCATCCAGCATATCTCATCTATCATGACCCTCGAAGAAGGTGATCTTGTACTCACTGGAACACCCGCAGGTGTTGGGCCCGTTGCTGCAGGTGACAAGGTCGAGTGCGCACTCGTTGACCCAGTGACGCGTGCGAAGGTAGAGCAGATAGCCTTTGGGGTGACGAACCGTGCCGCAGGCTATCTTTATGTACCGTAAGCCACGTCCCGACGTTCGTATTTGTACAATCTTTACAGCCAGTTTCATATCGATAGACCATTTTTCGGAAAAGCTACCACCAGGAGGTCAAAGATAACCAGTTATCTGAGATCCTATCGAGAAAAATAAGGCTTATCTTTTCTTTTCTTTTTTTTTTGTCACATTTCTCTTTTTCCCCTTCCTATCACTGTCAATCACAGAAATCAAAGAGGTGGCCTTGCACATGTCTTGTCACGGGGTGTCTGATGCTGAGATAGAAGAGTATCTGGGCATCAATGAGCGATCTATGAATGACCTTCGAAATACATATTAAAAAAATGTGTGCGACATGTTGGGGCTACAGAAAAAGTTTCGCGACGATTTTTTGCAACAAGCCGGGAGGGATAGTATCGATATGAAAACAGCTGTAAGCGGACTTAGCAGGCGCGCCGCGGTAGATATATAATTTTTAATGTTGGCCACGTGGGGAAAAAATAAAGATTGTGTCCACAGATGGCTACGCTGAACAAAGCACGTTCTCCGTGGCTGCTGCCCAGTATGTCGCATGAGCCGAACCCTCGACTGCTCGTTGTACTGCCGCGTCAAGTGGTTTGCGAGATTCAGCAGGTATGCGTGCCATGATAGTGACTACAGCATCTAGCGCAAGCCGTTGAACAGCGGTGTCCTCAAGCTTCGTGAATGGCCCATGTAATTTGCCATGCACGGGGTGTGTGATAGTGAAATACGGAATAAGACGGGCGCAGAGTTGCGCAGCCACCTAGATGTAGGGTGCGATTAACTGTCCGTGATTGCATCCTGGAATATACAAGAGCACTTGCATTGGTGTTCCCTATAGGAGAACGGCGCTGAAATAGCCGTAGCAGAAAGCGAAGGATCACCTGGGTACGATGTCAGTGGATTAATCATAGCTGCGAGAGATGAGGCACCACCTCCGTGCACGGGATGTTTGTACCACCCAGCTCCCAAAGAGTTTTCGGAAGGTCTACCACCCATTCCTCGAACTTCTGGGGACCTCCCACACTTTTGTTCACCCTGAAGGTGCCAGCATATCGCGGCGTTGTCTCCAGCTAAGGAAATTCGAGTCAGATGCGGAAGCGCTATGCACGACTAGGGACCTACAAGTATCAGCCGCACAATGAAATCTACTGTTGGACGTTTGGCAGCGGCTGTAGAAGAGACCTGTCGTGCGTGATCAAGCAAGACACAGAGGATATCTATGTCCTCGTCGACACCACCACAGTCTAGGTTGCTGTTCAGAAGCATCCAGAGTGTTGGGAGCAGTGCCATGTATTCCTGAGCAGTTATCTGTCGCCCTATTGTGTTTGGAGACCTAGAGACGCCGCGCAGGAGACACGCAACAAAGTCCTTAACCTGGGAAATTTGTGTTTGGACCGACGTGCCGTCACGTTTCTTGGTATTTGATTGAGTTACAGGCAGTGTCGAGCAAGCGAGAACCATAAGCGATGTAAGTTCGCAGAATACAATGTTAAGATCCTGCAGTGTTTGCTCGATCTAGTTTGAGGCAGGATAAACGAGCAGGCACACGCGAAACAAAGGGACGAACCTGAACGTCACGTTTGACGAGAGGGCTAGATAGAAAGGGGAAATAAGGCGCCATTCTCCTTAGAAGTGCCTGTAGACTATCTGAAAGAAAGCTTGTGTTGGCGTTTGACTGGGCAATTCAGTAAGTGGTGGCTAATCAGTGACCCGCAATTTCTCACCCTCGTATCCTGGAGCAATGCGCCATACAAGCTATGGTAGATGCCTCCTATGGCTGAAATAATACCTAGCTCTGTCTGGAGGGGCACAGAGCTTGGCGTAAATACAGAAGGAGCTGAATCGAGGAAAGTAGACAGAAGGGTAGGATG
Organism: Lactarius sanguifluus; assembly: GCA_021527775.1. Lineage (NCBI taxonomy): Eukaryota > Fungi > Basidiomycota > Agaricomycetes > Russulales > Russulaceae > Lactarius > Lactarius sanguifluus. Next base: position 13,655 of record JAKEYF010000659.1, on the reverse strand, counting down.
TAGTACTCGGGCCAAACGCTATAATCACACTGTGAAAAAGATAGACACAAGGACACGTATGACAGACCATTTCGAAGTCTGATTTCCGTTCTCCTATTCCAGAGTCTAGGTAGAGGTCGTTTCGGGTTGTCGACGAGATTGCATCATGCAGATCTCGTAACGTGTATGATGCATCAACAGACTCGAACTGCATGGGGTCGCAGACGAACGCAAAGTCTTCCGCATCTTCAGAATCAACTTCAGCTTTCCAGAGACGTCTAGAGCCGAGTTGAAGATTTGTTGCTGGCAGAAAGAGTGCGTCAAAGGTCTTGTAAGCAGTTGGCTCGGGGAAGGCCGAAGAGAGACACCAAGTGGAGTTTAATGAACTGGCTGCAAAGCTCCCGTCGCTACTGAAGGAAGAAAAGCTCAAGGCCACACGTAGAAAATTTGACATTGACCTCAAGACGACGAGTTTTGACTGATAAAGGACCGGTTACTCAGAAGGAAGACCCGCGGAAATATAAAAGCCTCGTACTGCTGTCGACAAAGCAACCCCTGCAATAGAAGGTGGGTTGGAGCTTACATCTGTTTGACATGCACATCAGTCTCGTAATAGACTTGCGGGAGAACTACACTTACTCTCCTCCTCGCCCAGCTTCGTACTGACATTCAATATACTCAAGTAGCCATTCAATACGCGCCGACCATGCCCATTCTTCCCGTCCTTCCACCCGCATACGACGAGATCCGGAAATGTTTCGAGGTATAGGTCAAGAAACCGGATGGCATCGATTCGGATTTCAGGAAATATATGGGTTTGGCCAGAGGTTGTGAAGAGAAGGAGTGTGGACGAGTGAGGGGCGAGGCTATGCTGTAACGCAGAGGGAATTTGGCAACTCATTTGGGACGGGAGAGAGAGGGAGCGGTGCTTACTATGGGGATACGAGGAAACAGCCACGTGAAGAAAGAGAGTAGTGCCCGACGGACACTCGCGTCCTGTGCTATCTGCATTAGGTGAGTGCTGAAACAAGTGTGGAGCCGTGCACCTCGCTTGCGATTAATCGTACACAAGTGCCAATGAGCGTCGCCAATGACGACTCGATTAAGGCTGGATGGGCTTCGAATAATTCACGCAGGCCAAGCAATGCATCTGAGAACAGTCAGTGCTGCATAAGAAGACGGGGACATGTGGGGACGTGCCCTTCTTGATGCTGCTGTTGTGATGCCTCAGGTGTGCCACTAAATCAGTAAATGTAAGTTTCCTCTTTGTGGTGGGAGCATTAGGGTCTTTCTCGAGGACAATGCTCTGCGTCGGAAGCGCGATAGCTTTGTGTGCAATCAGCAATTTGTGATCTACATCATAAGGAATGGTGCATACACCGAGCCTTGAAGGAAGTGTCAATTTGGTTGGCTGGGGGCTTCTTGCCTTTGCCCAGCTTGAGTTTGGCTTTCTGTGAGCAGACCCAGGTCGTTAGCCTCACTAACACCATAAAATCACGTCAAATATGTCGTACGGAGAAGTCTGCCGCTTTCTCTTTCTTCTTCTTCGTCGCCTTTGGCATCTTGGACGGGGAATGCACGGGCGATCCGGCCCGCTAAAAGTTCGGCACGCGTGTATCTTCGCGAGCACCATTATCTTTTGTCGCCCCTACTATGCCACTCGACGGTCCTTCCAGCTCACGATCAGGGCCGAGAAACACTACTTCTACAAACCACAATGATAGCGAAGCCCGCGGTAAAGGTGCCGTTACTCTGGCCAATGGCCCAACCACTCTGGCAAGATCAAAGAGGAGTAAGGGTAAAGGCTCTGAGGCAGCGACACCCGTCCCGCCAGACGAACAGAAGTCGCCCGCTACTTTCGAGGAACACTCATTTGAGAATAACGTGGATTTTATCGCATTCGGGCCTGAGCCACATGAGCTCGACGGCAAGGAGGACGAGGAAGAACCACGGGTGGGAGAACGGGATGAAGGCACAGCCAATCCCCGCGAACGCAACGGTGAGGACGGCAAAAGGCGCAGGTTAGATCTCGACCAGAATGACGGGTACAGCAACAAGAAGGAGCGCACGAATGCCGCATCGCGCAAGGCACCATGGGTCACAGACGTTGACTGGGAAGGGAGCACAAACGTGGCTGAATTGTATGTCTTTTCTCCGTGAATGTGTGTATAATGACTGATGGGATAGTGTATAGACTACATCGGGAAGTCGACGCCTTCGTGAGATACATATCACCGACGGAAGAAGAGGACGAGGTCCGCTCGCTAGTCGTGACACTGATTTCACAAGCTATCACTAGAAGATTTCCGGATGCAAAAGTGCTTGCGTTTGGCAGTTATGAGACCAAGCTATACCTCCCGCTAGGGTGTGTGGCCGATACCACTTGCCGACCATTTTTCAACCTAACCGCGCTGAAGTGACATAGACTTAGTTGTCCTTTCTCAATCCATGGCGTACTCTGACCGGACCACCGTCTTACATGCTCTCGCCAATACCCTCAAACGGGGGGGAATAACGGATAAAGTGACCATCGTTGCAAAGGCGAAAGTTCCCATCGTCAAGTTTGTTACGACCCATGGTTACTTCTCCGTTGACATTTCCATCAACCAGGAGAACGGCGTGGAGGCAGGAAGAGTGGTGTCTGGATTCCTATCTGAAATGCCTGCGTTACGGGCGCTCGTTCTTGTCGCCAAGGCGTTTCTCAGTCAGCGGTCAATGAACGAGGTGTTCTCGGGCGGTTTGGGGAGTTACAGCATCGTTTGTCTGGCGGTGAGCTTCCTTCAAATGCATCCGAAGATACGGAGGGGGGAAATCAACCCGGCACAAAACCTAGGAGTGCTGGTAATGGAGTTTTTTGAGTTCTACGGCTATTACTTTAACTACCACGAAGTTGGCATCTCGTTACGAGATGGGGGGACCTATTTTAGCAAGGTTCAACGAGGTTGGGTGGACTACAGGCAGAGCTTATTATCGATTGAGGATCCAGCGGACCCAAGTGAGTTGCCTGAGTCGGTGTTTTGAGATCGTCGCTTAACAGGTGGTGTTGTGGTATAGCGAATGATATCTCCAAGGGGTCGTACAATATTGCAAGAGTGCGCCAGACGTTTGCGGGAGCGCACGGTATCATGACAGCTGCGGCATACATGAAAGCTAGTATTCTGAATTCACGGCGATCTGGACGCTCTGTCACGTTACGGGGATACACTGAACAGACGGACTTGAGCATATTGTCAAGTGTCATAGGTGTCACCCAGGAGGTACGTCGGATCAAGTTGTAGTATGATCTTAGATCAGAATGCTATCCTCTAGGCCATCAACCGCCGGCGTGTCGTGCAAGAGGTCTACGACAAGAGAGTGTTACATCGACTTGTTGGAGTTCCTCCAAGGGCTACTGTCGTACAGGACGTTCCACGTCTGAACGGTACTGCGCGGCCAAACGGGAGTGGGGCGTCTGCCGTACAGTCCGCTTGGGAGCCGACGGACAGATCCCGTGAATCGGATGGTGGCGGAGTCGATCGGAAGCCCGATTCTGCAGCGAAAGGACAAACCCAGGAAATCATCGACGTTGACGCGGACGTAGAGGAGACCCGTTATGGGATACCTCCAAGGAAGCGACAGAAGATGGGACAACGATCTGAAACGCCAATTGAATTCACGACAGATTCAGACGAAGAAGGCAGTGAGGATGAGGTCGTGGTTTTAGAGTGCAACGAGACAAGGGAAGAGGGCAGCGATGGGGTCGAGATGGGGACCGAGGGTGGGACTGAGAGTGGTAGAGGAGGTCGAGTGAAGATAAACCGGAAGCGCGCATTTTGGGCTTCCAAGAGCGGAACGGTGACAGGGCCTGGGAAGTGAATACAGTTTGCCCCTAACCTTATGACCATCTGTGTTTCCCTTTCTTTCGTTTTTATATTTCGTTTCTTTTCGTTTCTTTCCCCACTCTCCGTTCGATACCACTCAGCACTCTGTTTCTCACAACACTTTTCTGCCTCTTGAAGGTCACCGGTCGCTCATTGGATACTTCGCTGCATTCATTCCCTCGTTTTCACCATGCAAGCCTCTATTCTTTCCTTTTTGTCTCTTCCTTTCGTTGCTTACTCCACCCCAGGGCTACAACACAACCTCCACCAGGAAACCTAAAAGACCGCATTGCGGCTCTTCAGCAACGTAACGGCACGCCGTCTCCAACATCATCACCCACACCTCCTTCGCGAGATGCGTCCGTCACACCCCCACGGGGCAGCCTCCGCGACAAGATTGCTAAGTTTGAGAGGAAAGGTGGCGTGCCTATTCCACGTGGTAGCTTTGCCATGGGTGTCCCCCCGCCTGAAGACGCTGGCTCTACAAAAAGTCGCGAGCTCTATGGGAACCGGGTCGCCGCTCTGGGAAAAGGGCGCCCTACTGCCCCAGGAAATTCTGGGAACAGGTCTGTCACGTCCCCAGCACCAATCTCTGCGACTCCAAACACCCAGATTTCGTCCGACGGGAATGACACTGAGTCTTCAGCGCTTGTCGTATCTGACACTACCCCCCACACCGTTCCTCCATCCACGCCTCCCGAGTGCCGTTCTTTGTCTGCCCCCATTGTTAGGTCGGACGAGGTGCAACAGGACTCCGCAGAGCATACAAATAGTCCCCAGGAGAGTTCCACACAACGAGACTCCCCCTCTCAGCTTGGTGCACTTCCCGAGACAGATCCCGGGTCTTCGGACTCCGTCATACCAACTACGGAGTCTATAGTTTCGCTAGTCAATTCTCCCTCGTCGGCTGGACCGGCAGTTACCACTCTTTCACTGGACGAAACCCCCGAATGTGCACCCTTCCCCCATAAACCAATCGTGTCCGAGACGATTTCACCCCATGTCGAAAATCTTGACCTTTCTGCCCCCCAAAAAGGGCAGGCTACGCCATCATCAGTCGAGTCCCATCAGGAGCGTTTGCCCGTTACCCAGCCCACCATATCTATCGTTCAAACCCACATCACATTCGAGCAAGTCCCCATCAAGGAAGTCGCAACGAGTCTACAGGGCTCTCAATTGGATCAGTCAACACAGAATGATCCTCTGACAGCGCCACTCGTCCACTCTACTACATCAGCTGTCTCTCAACCGCCTTTGTCTAGTAATGTGGATCCAACAGAAAAATTGAAAGGAGATACAGTTCCTAGTGCCACCTACGTCAATAAGACAAAGACTGATCCGCCAGTTGACGCCACTTCCACATCGAATGTCGCCTTTCCCTCTAGTACCCCTGTCAATACTCATTCTATTGTTGGAGACTTCGACGACTCGACTCCAATGTCGCTGCCGCCTGCCACCGAAACTGGTCGTCGGAGTTTTAGCGCCGTTGTGCATCGCAATGATACTGACAAACGCCCAGACTCAAGACATAGCAATACTTCCAGGACCAGCACTATCACTTCTCGCCCAAGTTCTTCTAGCTTCAAGACTGGAACTGATGGTGGGGTTGTACGCTCGAAGCGGAATTTCAAGCACCTTGGCGCTGTAACTCCCGACCCTCCCGCCATCCCCGGCATTGGCGACTTGGCCGCTCTGCTCCAGGATGCCGCGTGGCTCGAGCAAAGGCTCTCCCACGAGACCACGACACTTGATATCCCCTCTATTTCGAGCGAGGAAGGGTTGAAGGCAGAATCTGGGCCTGCATCGTTGACCGCTACGGTAGCAAAGACAGAACAACGTACTCAACCTGTATCTGCAGCTGCGACTACAACACGGTCAAAGGGGCGTGGCCTCACTCTTGGTCCATTGACCTCAGTGTCCACCACTAATCCCCCACGTTCGCCTGTCCGTTCGTCCACTTCGACACCTAGCCTCCAGGTGCATCCAGCAGCATCCGGGTCACCTGAGGAACTCTCACCAACGCCACCGAAGTCTACACGAGGACGTAAATATTTCTCCCTTCGTGGCGCGCTGCGCGGCTCGCGACTTAGCATGTCGTCTGAGATGTCGTCCGATGATTCCGCCCCAGTCGCTACTCCACCTTCCCCTACGTTCGATCTCTCCATGCCGCAATCCGCCCAGGGACACGGCAATGACACCATGAGTGTACGCAGCATGTTCTCTATCCGCAGTAACAAGAGCGGTAAGAGTGAAAGTGTTCCCGGCTCCCTGCGTCTTTCTCCTCGACGTAGTGTCGCGAGGGCCAGCTCATTCGCTGAGCGTCTCCTCAATAGGGCGACAAAGACGAAGTCTATCCTCGACGACCCCGGTGAGAGGTCTTGTTTATATTGTCAACTTACCTTGGCTCATTCATTGTGCGCATGTCCAGATGATGTTATCCCAGAACGATCGCCTATGCTCCCACCTATCATACCCGAAACACCCGGGTCTCTCCTCTCCATCTCTCCTATGTCTGGATCATCACAGGTTGACATTTTTGATCGCAACATTTTCGATGCCTTCCCAGATGTACCGTCAGATGTTCCCCAACGGCCCACGTCGTACATGTTCCCCGTACCGCCAACGGCCAACGGTCTAGGCAACCAGGACTTTCGGCGTTCATCGACTACTGGAGTCCCCAAGAGTGAAAGAGGTCTTGACAAACCCGATTGGCTACGAGCGCGTCAAGGACCATAAGCTTACCGAGTTTTGCACTCATGTGTGCGTTTCAGCCTTCGCCTTCTACTTTTCTCAGCGTGTCCGTGGTTAGTAGCAGTATCGAGTGCAGCGCGTCGTAGTGATTCCTCCGTACCATTCTCCCTTTGACTTATGTCGCTTCCCTTCATTGACTTTACCTCTTACACTTTCTTTGCCACTTATTGCATGCCCATCAGTCTCACCCGGAATCAGAATCAATTTAATTACCCCTGCTGTTACCTTAGCATCTTAGCGATATCTCATTGATTGGAGCTCTGCTTCGACCCGACGAATTCGAACTCCTTGCTGTCCGAATCATAAAATAACTAATTGACATCTCCAACCCGCCCGAACACGAATAACCTTAAACACCGATTTAGAAGTTACGTTCTTATCATCGAGCAGCGGTGTCCTGTCCAACCGCCTTTGACATACCCACCTGGATAGGCCTGACCCTTGGTGAAGTCCATTTTCTGCTGTCGCCAAACAGGAACAGAGGCCCAAAAATTGTGAACCGAAAGACGGTGTGCTCTGTGCGCGTGTGGTCCGTGCCTGGCGCGCATGAGATCTGTGACGTCAAATCTCCCATGGATCTCCCACTATAAGTTGGCAGACTCTGTGAAAACGGGCTTTACATAGTGACAAGACCCACTTTTTTTTTGTTTTGAAAAAAAATTCCATTAGAGTGCGCCTTGGGTAACATGGCCATGCGGCACCTTTACAACATATCCTTCCACTGTAGCCACTTCACAATAGAACACCTCCCTGTTCCCAGAGGGAGCGGGAAAAGACCCCCGCTTTATCCTCGCAATGCAGCCGAAAGCATAGATACAAATTAATCAATCAATTTGTGAGACAGAACGTCAGCGCCCAGGCCACGAGTCGGGGTGCACGTCGCCGAAGGATCTAAGTAGTTTTGTTTGTTTGTTTGTTTGTTGGCGAAGTGTCCAAGTTATCAGAGTACGTCGAATTGCCAGTGTGCACTGGCAAGTGGCAGCTACCTATGAGATGGCCATCAGCGTGTTGCACACGCACGATTGTCGTGGGTCTCGGGCTCGGGCTTGAGAAGCCTTGATTGGATATTATACGAATTATTACGAGACTGTGCTACCAGGGGCAGCGGGCAGCGGGCAAGTTGGGCGGGATGGCGGGATAGAATTCCTGGAGCCTGGCCCGAGTGTCGTATTATGGCTCACGAGTCACGCGTCACGAGACGATCTTCGTCGCACTAGAGCCGCCGCCGCCGCCGCCGTTATTGATACGGTACTAAGAACGTGTCTATAGTCAGACAGGTGGTCGTAGTACAATGACCTTAGTGACACTGATATTCAGGCCCAGCTCAGCCTCAAAGCCCACGACTTTGAGGCTTTTGAGGGCTCAGGCTGGCCAGCCATGGCATCACAACATTAGATCTTTAAGGTGGAAGGTGGAAGCGAAGAGACTTGGACGCGTACCAGAAGTGTAGTGCTACATAGAGTAATATGCCCTCAGGCGTACAACAATGGACCCAAAAAAAACATCAACAAATGGGCATCACGGGGCAGTCGTTCCCTCATCATCATCAAGGCCCCCAACTAGTTCGTCCCAACTCCACTTCTCTCCATCACGGACAACCTCACTTGAGCTGGCTTCTTGATTCGCTGGCTCTTGATCCGCCAGGTCCAGATGCTCTTCCTCTTGTGCGGCGTTGACGACATCGTGGAATGAAAGGTCTTGATGGGTGAAACTCTTCAAGCACTGTAGTGCCTCAACGACGTCCCCTTCAGGACGATTGTGGCACTTGCTAGTTGTGATGCCTGCAGCCGAGCATATGCTCTTACTTGACACCGAAGATGCCATGATAGTAAGGTAATCGCGTGCAAGGGATTGCCACGTCGGGTAGCGTTGGCCATGGATCTACAGAAAAAGTTAGTGCTAAACTGCAACATGTTGGACTTATATGCTACGTACCCCCCACCAATGGACTGTTCCCATCCCTTCGGGAACAACCTCATTTGAGTTGAGATATGCAGTCCACTCATTGAGCCACAGCCTATCAGGGTCAACATCGTCGCTGTCATCATCGCTTTCACTGTCAGTGTCATCAATATTTAAGCGGCGGGGATTGATGGATGAGGATGGTTTGCAGTCGTGGGTAGAAATGGTTGCGGCGTGCTTGCGGAGATCGTTGTACTTCTGTAGGAACTAGATATCGAGTCAGAACCTAGCAATCAAAAAAAGAAAAGAAATATACATACACGCATTTGAACAATATTTTCCACTTCCGAAAGAAGGTCTGGATCCCAATATTTCTTGAAGTGCCTCATTTTCGAGGATGGATTAAGCACTAGGGTTAAATGTCAACCAACATTGAAGAAGTTGAGGACTATTACTCACCCATGACCACCAGATGGGCATCAGAGGGACCAGAGCGTTTATAATACTCGTCGAGCTCGTCCACGCCCGCAGTAAGCGCTGGTACGAATGTCTCGTAGCGTGGTTTCCCTGAAGCCTTCTGCCATTCTGCAATCAACTTCTCCAGCGCGGGCAGTACACTGTGAAGTGATGGTCTCGAGCCAGTCGAAAACGTGTGTAGTGCATCGTCCGCGTGCTGGGGGGTGGTGTCAGTGGTATTGAATGGTTAACAGCTACCGTATGTACCTGCAGAATGTTACAAAGGAGGCGCACACGCGTCCACTCTTCCTCGTCTAAAGCAAGCGCAACGAGCTTGCGCTGCTTTTCGGTATCTGCTTCCCTGAGCACGAGTTCACCAACGAACTCATCAACGGCCCGTAAGACAAGTATAAGTATGGGGTAGACATAAGATAAAAGAGGCCAAGCTTACTTGGCGTCGAGACTCAGCACGAATGAGCATTACAAATGTCGAACTCCAACGGACTTCCGTGTCAAGCAGCAGCTGACAGGGGAGTGCACTGCTACGCTCTTGAACAGCCTTGAAAAGATCTTTTTGTTCTGTAGAGGAGCGCGCCTGACTCGCATGTCAGAAACAAAGGTTGGTCTAAAAAGAGGGGAGATACCTTAACAGAGATGGCTCGAATGATGCCGATCTCGTCGCGCTCAGTAGCTCCTGGATCCTCAGGGAGGTAGTCATCTTCAGGATCTCCAGAATAGTACTTTGATTTGCTGCGTGTGGATATGACCACTTGGGTGGCCGAGTTAATAGTATGCGCCAAACATCTGTACAGATAAATGAAATTAGTATGAATGCTAAAGGACTATTAGGAATTCACGACATACCCGATATAACGGCGCTTAGTGTCAAACATTGATCCAGTCTTGAGGTCGTAACACCGAGCGAACTCTTGTATCATTTCCATGCTGTTCTTCGCGTTGTCGCATGTAATGTGCCCAACCTGTGAACAGTTAGCAAGTCAGCAGATGTCTGTCAGGATGTAGTAACGCCTACCTTGTGCACAACACCAAGGCGGTTACAGACCTTGTAAAGCATTTGTCCGAGCCTCGTGCCATTATGTACTGTGTCAAGTTGAGTGAAACCAAACAACGCGTGCTCCTCTGTCCACTCCCCGACAGCGCGCTCTTCGATCCAGTGGCCAGTGACTGCAAAATAGCCATCGGTAGTATCACCCTGCCACGCATCACATGTCAAGCTTATGTCGCCGCTGACGGCAGGGCTCTAATAAGTTAGCATTAGCGCAGGGAATGTAGGGGACCGGAACAGTGAACTCACATTAAGCCGTTCCTTCAAGAGACACATATGTTGCTTGAACATTTTGATAATGTGTCCACGTGTTTGCCTTGACGAAGGCAACTTGACCTCGCGGTTTGCACGGGAGGCAAGGTCGACCATCCTATTGAAGGATGGCCTATTGAATACTTGAGGCTGCTGGAATGGTGCCAACGATTCATCCCAGTGTTAGGTGAGCGATGTAAAGAAATCTTTACAATATTTGCTTCAATAAGCCACTCGATTGCGGCACACGCGAACGCTTTGTCGCTGTATGCAATCGGCTTCTCGGTTGCGTTCTCGGACTTGAAATGGTGGGTGATAGTCGATTGGAGTATTTTTGCGCCCTTATCGAGGGCGGCTTCCCTGCGTCGCCTCGAGTCGTCGGGTAACATTGACTCGAACTTATTTTCTTTACACCACTTTTTGTAGCGCCGCTAGGGAGAAATTCACAGTTAAGACGCGATAAATCAAAGATCCGAATAATCAGACTTACGGAATGCAAGGACGCGGCGTGCCGACGAAGGGTTGTGTGCTCGGAGCTCAAAATTTTGTCTTGCTTGACACAGCCAAGACCTTTTCTATGGGCACAAATAAGTCACGAACAGGACCACCACAAGGGCGAAAGTGATGGGTACGGTCATGAAGGGTATCCTCGCAGATGAGCTGGTGCTACAGATAATTATGGTGCAGGAGAAATATGCGAACACGGAGGACAAGCGCTGCGCACGCAGCGGCGACGACGGCGACGCGCTCGGGGAACATGCAAACAGTCTCACGCAAGCTGATGAACTCGTGCAGGTTCGTGATGATCAGAACACTTCCCCGCAGCACACGCCTGCCGGGCTGTGTGACTGCTGTGCGCCTCAACGGGCCACCCGGCGTGCTCCCGGATCACCCCGATCCGAGGTAACCCCACGACAGGTATTGACTGGACCAATACCTCTGTTTCCACCCGGATCCAAGCGACGAGGAACTTCGGGTGAACAAAAGGGGAGGGTACTCACGCGCACAGAATACAGCTCATACGCTTCTTTGCTTGACCCGACACTTGAGGGAGAGCCCTGAAGAATGTCTTGATATCGGCGGTCGGGTCTGTCTTGTTGAGAGATTCGCCGTCGATGCCCATAGGTTCGACGTCAGAAGAATGCATCCCTGAAACATCTGGATCAGGATGAGGTCCATTTGTCTTCACTTTCTTCGAGTTGGGAATGCCATCATGATCATCGTTGGGGGTCTGTGCAGAGGGTGACGCGTTGACCGTATCATGAAAAGTTTGAGGTCGCTTGCGTGAAGTTCGAGCTGCCAATTTGGATGGCCCTGGCTCTGGCGCCGCGGGGTCAGGTGGACTCGGAGTGGCTGACAAGGTGGCTGATCGAACAGAAGCAACTGGGCGGCGATATGAGCTGGACTCCAGCTCTAGTGCGTTGTCTGCGGCAGTCAATTTAGCAGAGGGATTAATTGTGTGGGAGGGTCGAGCACTCATGATATTGGTAGGAAGAAAGAAAATGTATTTTAAGTCTTAGTGCATCTAGCTAAGTGCGATCAAAATGCAGTGTGAATCTAGTTGAACAGGACAGCGAACCCTGTTATCGTTGCGCAGTAAAGCAGGTCACACAATCACACAAAGTTTGATGCAATTTGATGCATTGACGCACTCGTCCTCAGGCCGGGCCGGTAAATTACTATGATCCATTACAGCCTTTCCGACGATTTTCGGGTAAGTCGATCCTCCTTGGAGAACTATTCACGTACACTGTCAGGTCTGGTTTAGCTATCGCCCATGCGCAGCCCTTATACTATTGCCCTTTCCGCTCTCTGTGGCCCCGGGGAATGCGTTCATTACAAGTGTTCATTATCTCAACTGACCTTCCTTTTCTATCAACGTGCTCATGCGGCACGGCTGCGTGTATCTTGTACAACTCGTTCGCGCGTCCTCTAACTGCACATCGACTTTCAGAAATGGGGGCATATGGCGTCCGCGCCCACAATTCTTCGACCGTAATCGCTGGGATTTGAGGGGTCCCTCCTCTCCTTTAGCTTTTACAATTGCAGCCTATGCCTCAATGTCTCGCGTGTGGACATATACCGTGTGGGGGGCTTGCTCAGGTGTCTGAAATAGTATCTTGGCCTCACCGAGGCCAGGATATTATTCCGGATGCCCCAGGGCCCGTTACCTGTTGTGATTTAGCGCTGCAGGTAGTCGAATATACGAGGTGAGCAGTTGGTGGTTAGGAGACGAGCATACACTCACATATTGACGTCAGACAACCGTTTAATGGCCACGGGTTGTCCGTTCCGGGCGGCTGTATCATTATCCCATCCCAACATACTGCGATTAGTGAAATGAGACCCAAAAGAGCATTCGTTGAGTTACTGTTAGTTGGCCGGGCTCAATAACTGTTTTGGGGCCTCATTACATCATTTCGCTATCGCAACATCGAGTTTAGAAAATCTATTCCAGATTCGCTGAATGTTCCTGTCACAACAAGATCATAATATGAAAAAAATATAGGTTTAGATTGCATATGCACATCATAAAATATCACGCGAGACGCGTCGTAGGGGGAATACATAAAGGCACCTTTCGCGGCGAAGTAACAGCAAAAGTCCATAACAAGAAATTATAAGAGACAACGTATTGAGACACGCTACTACACGTACGGAGTCCATGAATCGGCAGAGTATTCAAGCTATCGATTTCGTCCAAGATAACACGTTGCGAAATACTTCCATCAACCTCAGACCACCCGCCTTCTCCACTCTTCACAGTTCCACAGTTGTCCACGAGTACGGCCACGCATCAGACGGTGGGTTTTTGGCGGGAAAGTGAGTCGGTCGTGTGACATGGATGCAAGAAAGGTCTCAGGGACTGGCGAGGCTAGCAGATACAGGAGTGGCGGCGATTGTTGCGGCCGAGTCCGAAGAGTCCTCCAAGACGGGTGCGGTTTCGTCGGCATCGAGAGGCGAGACGTCCTTCAAGTTGTGTAGTCTGCGCAACGGCTGGCTTTGGAAATTCAACGGCGGTGGGAGTTGGGAATACTCCTCAGAGATGGCGAGATCAACGTCGGCGTCACTTGGAAAGACGGTAGCAGAAGGCTCGGGCCCGGTGAGTTTGGCGCCCTTAGCAACCGAAGCGGCATCAGTTGGTACAGCGTCTTGGCCAGCCAGAGCTTTAGCATCATGCACCTTCGCATCTGCATCCTTGATGACTTGAAGCTTGAAAGCTTTCTCGCTGACCCTCCGCTCTAGATCCTCAAGCGCCTTCTCCACCTCTCGGACAACCTCCCTTCGTATGTTGCGAACTTCTTCATCACCGTCGCTCTCAATTGCATCGATGTGCTCGAGGAGACCATTTAGCGTATTCTCGTGAGCGCGCAAGGGCGCGTTGTTCG
>JAKEYF010000658.1:0-21685 GCA_021527775.1 Lactarius sanguifluus | reverse complement strand
CTTATTCATTTTTATGCTCCTCGCCTATTAGAGGTCCGGTTCAGGAAGTGTTCAGGACTTTCCTAAGCGTTTCAGAAACCCGATAACCGACAGGTCAAAAACCTGCAAGACGACCTCCCAGGTATTCACCTCTCCCACCTTGTCCCCCATTCCATTCCACTTTACCTACCATCGACGGCGGTGTGGACAGTTGTAATGTGCGGAGCCTGAGCGGACGCCAAGAGGGACGAGTACGTTATCGCAGGCACGTAATGATAAATCGCCGCGAGAGAAGACAAAAAAAGAAAAGCAACCCTGCCATGCGCGTGTGATTTTCAGTGCATACAGCCAATACATAACATACGAGGTGCCTTACAGTTAGGGTAAAAAAACTGGTCAAAAGTCGGAAAGGTGCTCGCCATCTTGCCCGGTATTGTTCAGGTTGCAGAAATAGTGCGTAACTCGGCTGTGTCAGTGGATAGCCAATGGTGAAAATCAAGCTTGCTTCGAACACGCCGACGGATTGACTGATTGATGCGGAGTACAGTAACACCGCTCAAATTGTCTCCTAGTAATTTCTTTGGGACAAAGTGTACTAGTCCTGTACAGTAAAATGGAGGTGTATAATAGAGAAACAAATGGTACGACGTTTGGCGGCATCACTGTAAGGAAGTAGGCGAACTAGGGTACTATGAACGACTCACACGCTCAGACGACAGGTACAGGTTTATCTTTATCGGGATGAGGTTGATTGCGTCGGCGAGCAGATCTCAGGAATTGCTTTGAAACGTCACGCTGGCGCAAGGTCGTTCGTTCTGGAGAGTGTATCAAGGAGTGTATTGACCAGGCCGGGTCAGTCCGCCTCAGAGTTTACCTCGCCTCTCCGTGCTCATCCATTGTTCGATGCCCTTTTTCGTGCCACGGGCACAGATTCTCCAACCCGATCAGTGCCAGTATAAGGGATCCTTTTGCTGGTGCGGTTTGTCGGCACCTTACACGAATGCTGGCGTGCGGCGTGCGGCGTCGTTGCACTCAGCGCCGAAATTTGCAGCGCATGTGCGTGAACCTAGTCTCAATCGCACACAGTGTTTGCATCATACAAGGCAGCTTGTTTGCGCTTGTGTGAGGAGTAAAGCCGGAAGGTGTGATCGGGTCGAGTAGGAGCACGACTCGGATTACAAGGGCCTCCTAGTTCTTCGTCCCGTGCGGGGTGTGAACGACCTGCGGGAGAGAGAAAAGACCCTGGTGAGTTCAGGCGGATAACTAGCAAAGGAGATGAAAGGGAAGCCCGCCATGAGGGGGGGGGAGGCACATCTGTTGGTGCGAGGAATTTCGTCTTGCTAGTAGTGGAGAAGTAATGGTCAACACAACCACGTCTGGATCGTGCGGCGCTGTAGGATTCTAGGGTGTCAAGGTCATCGTCCCCATCACCCGTTGGGATCTCATTGTGATTGCTAGCTGCAGCTGCAGGGAGATCGGAAGGATCGCGCCGCGCACGAGCCAGTGTGTGTAGAACCACCGCGAGGCTTGTTTGTTAGTAGTGGCCAACCAAGTTGTTTCGATCGGATACCACCACGAAGGGATAGTTTGCATCAGCACGGGTCGTCAAGGCATCAATGCCGTTCCATGTCATACAGTAGTGAGACAAGAGCTGGAAATGTTGGTCGCCATGAGACACTCTGTCATGTCGGTGCTCACCAATGCCAGGCGGGAACGTTCTATTCGGACGTGATCGATGCTTCTTGTTGTGGTGTTGTCATATGACCGCCTTTCAAAGTGACCCAGCCTCTGGAAGTTGGGGTTATCCAAGTAATTGACGCGAAATACTGACGGTTTTCAATTGCTGTTTGAAAATTGCCGATTCGCCGGCGATTCGGGTCGCATTCAGCTGAATGCAAGTAAATATTGAGAGCGAGCGAGCCCTCCATGATGATAGCTGCGGGAACATTACTCAATATCAGAAGGGTACGCATGCAGGGACGTGCCGCTGAAGAACCTACGGTTCCCACAAGCGGTTCGAAGCATCGTGATTCCCACCGATGTGACTACCCCCAAAACAGCTGATATATGGAAATGAAAATTCATGGCGCCACACATGGGTGTCCATGTTCCCAAAGGCGGGCAACCGTTTGCTAATTTGTGAAAGTGACATTGTGCTTGTAACTTGTGCTGTCCTGCCGTCATTTGGCGGGCGGTTACGACATTCTCCAAATCTCCACAGATCAGGAGCAGTTATATTTTCGGTTTCTCTCGCTCTAGCCTTGAACGTGAATGTAAATCGCGTCCATATTTCCATGACAGCAGCCTCGACTCGGAGAGCAATCTTCTTCTGTTGAGTAACATTCCAAAGTTGAACGGTACCGTGACTGTTGTGACGAACCTTCATCTCAGCACATTGTTTGTACAGCATTCTGTAGAGGCTATCTGATGGTGCCGACAAGTGAAGGATTGAATAATTCGCGGCGCTTGCATTAGCATTTGCGCTAGTGACTAAGATGATGTTGAGAACTCACACGGCATCTCACGTCACTGCAACTTGGGTGGGAACAAATATCACCGGGCTGTTCCGTCGCCGGTCCCCCTGAACTTTGATAAAAGCAAGTCCCATCGCTTGCGGGGCCAGGGGCTTCCCTCGTTTTCGTTTCTCTCACGCAGCCTATTTCCTTCTTGGCGCCTTCTGTGTAAAGGAAATTACTGTCCGTGGCTGATCCTGAACTAGCAACGATGTTCTCTGGGCTTATCACAGCCTCGCTGTGGCGCCGGACCCGCTGTTTTTCCCGGACATTCATTTGATGTAATCAATTGATTGGTTCACCCCCCATGTCACGTTGATTGTGTTCGCAATCCCGAATCTCTGTGCCTCGCGGCTCAGGCTTTACGTTACTGGAATCGTGTCGTTGCCGCCCAAATGCATCTAATCGGGCGACTATAGTAATCCCATTGTCCTCACTGACAGCCACTACAGTACTGGCGCTTTCTGTTGCGTTATGTGGCGTTCGGGTCTTATCTCAGGTGTGAAGTACTACTGTGCCCACTGGCCAAAAGTGGGGTGTATCTATTACTATACGAGCATTACGTCTTGCTGCTCTGTCCTCTGTTCGCTTGGTGTTCTCTCAGCTCCGATGTCAGCTCTCAACCTCCGTCATACCGATGCAGGTGGCGCGAGTTTAATTTCACTCTCTTGGGACAATTGTATGTGCTTCGCTTGGAGCACACCAGATGTGGTGCATCTCTCTCTCACGCTTTGGTTCTGTCGGTCGATCAGTCGACAGCGCTCAAGGCTCAAGACGTGTACTGACATTACGAGATGTGACCACGTTGGAAAAGAGGTCATGTTTCAACGTGCTGAGTTCGATTCTAGGGATCGAGCTAAAACATACGGAGATTTCGCGGGTTCGTCACTTTTCTACGAAGATATGTTGTTTTTTTTGTTCAAATCCGGTCTTCGGTCGCCCAATGGATTTATCTGCTGAGAAGTCCTGGCTCTGGCTCTGAGGCGGCCAACTTGTGCACTGTACTGTGCGTGTACGTATCATGTCATGGCTTGCTCGCACCCTAGCGACCCCAGTCAGCAGTTGCGCTCTCATCTCTAATTCTAATTGGCACTCTGATTTTATCACCGTTGCCCCCCGCCCGCGATAGACGGCGAACACCACGTGAGCTCCCACTGGCACCTGCCCACACCGCGACAACATATTATCAACAAGAGTCCAAATTTGGCGCTCGGCTAGCGATCTATGGGGGGTACTTATCTTGCGTCTTACGCACGCTGCGCACAGAGTCTCGCAAGACCCACGCTTATCGCCGTGGCCCTGATTGTCCGTCAGATTCGCACTTGGCATCGGATTCTTGCAATCAATGCGACGTACTCGTGGTGAGATTTGACAACTTTTGCGCGATCAGAGCCTATTTGCGTCCAACGTGAACGGATAGATAGTGGGGTCGCCACCGCTACCCTTTTCAGATCTGCGCGCTGTTACAAGCACAGTATTTACTGCACGGCCGCCACACCGATGTCTCGAATGTACGAACACCGTACCGTTTCTGTACGTCACAGGCAATTGACGTATAAGGACTAGCATTACGGCTGCCAAACACCGAAGACAAAGTCGAGGTCGACCCACCGCCGCCACGCGCTGCGAAGAGTCTTGGACCGTGCCTCGTCACCGTATGGCCTCGAATGGCGTCACCTGCCTGCCTCCGATCTGTTCTCTCCCACAAGATCTTGGCAATATGTCAATTCACGTTTCGTGGACATCACGTCGTGTTCTCGTAATTGTTTTTTTGGTCGCCGCTTGTCCGTTCGTTCTCCTATGAGGGAACTGCGCCAGCTCTGCGATTATATTTGCGCGCCGGGCCCTGTAGTACGTACTGCATTTACACATGATATGGGTGATATGGGTGGATAACCCATGAAAGTCCGCTTTCTTCCTCAGGCGAGTCCGAGTCCGAGCCCGTTTTTTTTTTTTTTCGAATTCATTTGAGTGCTCCTTGTACATGCCACATGTGGCCACTGTACTGCCCAGTCAGTGTATTGTGTCTCATCTCCGTTCCATTTATTTACTGGACTGTACCCCAGGCACCTGCCGAGGTACATTATGACGTCGTCACCACCTCGACTAAATACCCAGGGCCAGCATAGTGACGGACGCGGACCTGAACAAAAACTCGAGTTGTGTGCCTGGAGACCATTCACCTCGACAATGGGTGATTCTTCATCAAATACCTTACAAGTACCAGTACATACAACCTTTTACAATTTACATGGCGACATCTGAACCGGGACATCAACAACAACAATCAACAGCCCCCAAAAGATAAAGAAACAAAACGCCGCATCAGAGCCCAATTAGAAGATATAGCGGTCGCTACAGAAAAGGAATGGAGTCATCGGATAAAATGAGGGTTTTTGACGCGAGTCGAGTCGACGCCGTAGTCTCAACCTGATCCGCAGCAAAAGATCCAGCAATGCGCAACGGGGATCGGGAGACAAGCGACTTCGGCCTTTCGACGTCGATCATGAATATTGGGGGTGTCCATAGAAGTGTCCGTTTATGTGTGGATGAGTGAAGTGAGTGAGTGTGGGTGAACACGGTAGGAATTCGTGCGTCGAGTCCAGCGTGGTTAGTAATAATGAACCCTGCCTTATCAAGGGGGTAAAGTCCAGCACGCGCACAGGAGCCGTGGTATGCACCAAGAAAGAAAAGAAAAGAAAAAGAGTGGACGATCGTGTGAAAGAAGATATAATAAAAACAAACCAAAATCGGGCATCACTTGGCGGTATTCCGTCTCCACGGCATTCCTAGCCGCCCTTTCAAGCCTAACAGCCCAGACGCCACTGCAAGCGGTGACAGTGGTGCCTCGCCGCCCTCCTTCGTCTTTGTTGGGGCGGTGCCTCTACGACGAGGGGGGCGCCACTGGGACGCGCACCGAGGGGCGAGGCGGGGTACTCCATGCCCGCAGGTACCGGCGCAGCCTCGTACTCGTATCGCATGCCGCCGCCTCCACCTCCGCCGCTACGTGTATGCCTGTACGCGTGAGAGTGGGGAGCAGAGTGGTGCAGGTCGGTAGCGCTAGCGCCGGGGCTCGACGAGGGGTTCGTCACAGTCATACCGGGCGGGACGAGCCCGGCAAGCTCAAGTTCGGGAAGGGGCGTCAGCGGGCGCTCTTGTTCTTCCCTCGCGTGCCGATGGGACCGTTGCTGCGGGGGCGGGGGCTGGGGTTTGTTGCGCGACCCTGAGAAGATGTCGATGTACGGGATTTGTACGGGCATAGCGAGCGGGAGGGGACGCTCTGCGTGCTCGGGACTCAGCAGGTCCGCGCGGCGCTGGAGCGCGGTGTTGTTCCCGGATGAGGGCGGCGAATTCCCGGGTGACTGGCAGGGGTGTCATTCATCAGACGTCAGTGGCTAAGAAGGGGAAACCGCGCACGGGAGGCTCGACCGATATGCCGATCACGCCGCTTGATTGGGTGCGTGAGCGGTGCGGACGATCGCGTTCAGAAGGCGGCACCGCAAGCAGCGGTGCGTCTTCGTTGTGCTCATTGTCATTTTCAAATCCCATGTCGTCATTGGAGTCTTGAACTTGTTGCGATTGCTGCGGTTGCGGGGGTGTACACGTAAGGCTGCGGCACGAGGGGGGAGGTGGAGGTGGTGCCGCGACGGGCTGGGCCTGACTGAGCGGCGCGGGGAGGATAATTTGACGCGGAGGAGGCGGACCACGGGATGGCCGTCTATCATAAGTCGCGCGGCGGCGCTGCAAAGGCGGATTCGGTGCGATAGGTTGGCGTGGTATCGGCACCGTCGGCGCGTCAACGTACTCCAGCTCCCCTTCCGACTCTCCCTGCTCGGTTTCAATGGGTGGCGCGCCGAAAGAGCGCGACTGGTCCACGGGTGCGAGTATATCAAACTCGGAGAGATGCGTCGACGCGCGCGAATGATTTGATGCGACTTTGGCAATGCGCTTGGGCGCACTCGCCGGGCGAAGATCTGGGGGAGGTGGTGCGCTCGCATAATCACGAAATTGGGGTTGAGGGGGTGGGTTCGATGCGGTGGGGTCCAGGTCCGGCCGCGGCGGTGGAGGTCCATAGGTATACTCGCGTTCCCGGGGGCGTAGCGCGCGTCCGCGTCTTGGCGTCTGAGAAGCTGACGGCCCAATGTCTGGTGGGGGAGGTGTTGGGGCATAGACATGGGTAGAAGGGGAGAAGTCCAGAGGCGGGGGCGGGGGGACGACTGCGGGACTGCCCTCCTCCGGTGTGGCGGCGGATAGCGTACGGGCCGTCCGGGACGTGGAGGGGCTCGACGAGCTCGTGGGGGGGGAGGTAGATGGAAAGACGGCCGTCACCGGAGGCATCCTGGGCGCGGGGAATCCAGTTGTCCGGCGGGATCTGCACGGGCGCGTGGTGTACGTGAGAGGGGCTCGGACTCGGACTCGGGGAGGCGCGGAGGGTTAGCGGATGCGAAGAGGATGAAGCGGATGCTGGCACGGGTATCGGCTGGATGATCGATGGCGTCGAGTCCTCATGCGGTGTGTAGGGTCGTGAGTGAGCTGGCTCGGGAACAGCAGGGGTAGTGTGGGGGTTTCGAGGCGTGGGCGTGATCGTGAGCGTTGTTGAGGTGTGTCTTCGTTGTACTGCCGTCGTCGAATTGACCGAGCTAGCTCCGGATGACTGCCACGGTGACCGAATGGCGGAACCCGGTTGGGTCCCGGCGGCGCCGGTGTCTGCGGGGAAATGTCGGGGGTGCGCCTTCCATTCCTCGCACTGTGAATAATCATCAAGTGAATACAATTGAGAAGGTGAAATGAGATAGAGAAGAATTCACCGAGCGGAAGGAGGGCGGGGGTTACGCGTTCGGGAGACGACTCTTCAAGATGATCCAGTATACTCGGCTGAAGAGAGGGTCGTCGGCTCTGGGGCGTCTCGATCGCGAACGCAGGTCCTCTTCGCGGCGGCGGGAGCGGACGAGCTCTTCCTCCGCCTCTTGGCGACCGAGAAGCATACCGCGGCGGAGGCCCTCGTGCCATCCTTGCTGTACCTTCCTCCTTGGCGGCCTCAATGGCGCGTTCCTCCTGTAGTTTGCGTGCCACGCTGCGGGAGCGTGCAGCGTCCTCTTCTGCATCGTGGCGACGTGCCTCGAGCCCGGTAAGCATCTCCTGTGCGCGGAATATCTCGCGCTGTGCTTGGTCAAGCTGGAGCTTGTACATGGCGAGTTCTGTGCGGGCAGATGCAGCGTCTGCGTCTGCTTGGGCACGGGCATCGATTGCGGCGCGAGCACGGACAAGACACTCGGCAGCGCGACGCTCGGCGTCTGTGGCGCGCTGAGACTCTTCATCGAGCTTTGCAAAGGTAAGCTTGAGGAGCTGGTGCATCTGTTTCGAGTCTCGCTCCTTGCGAGCAAGGACGTGTGCAAGGACACGACGACTAGAGCTGGTAGATGTGAGGCGTTGGACGTTTAGCGCTAGTCGATCATAATACACGAGGCACGGACCTGTAGTGCGACTGGGTGCCCCTATCCGAATTATCGGAAGAGGAGGCGGAGGACGGTGCATAGGCAGCATCGTCCATAGCGTATCTGGACGCACGATGGCTAGGTGGGGGATGAGCGAGAAGTGGAGCGGGGAGAAGAGAGAAAGGAGATACCGGGTGCGGGGTTGATCGGATGACATGTTGCTGAGGAACGGGAAAAGGAGTGGGTTGTGGGAGAGAGACGCGCTAAAGAGGGGGAGAAAAGGCCATTGGGTGGGTTGAGAAGGGTGTGAGTTGTCGATTAAGTACGATTAGTGATGTTCTAGGATGAGACTTGGGCGTGTTCTACACGTGGTTAGCAGGGTGTGCCCCATATCCCTTCCATATACGGAAATACTCCCTTATCGCTCACCACGCCCCGTTCACTCATCCAATGTCGCACGGTTCCTATTCCTCTTACTCTCAATCAGTCATGACCGAAGACGAGGAGGACTGGGAGGACTACTGCAAGGGCGGTTACCATCCCGTCCACATAGGCGACACTTTTTCAGATGGCAGGTACATCGTCGTCCGCAAACTCGGTTGGGGTCACTTCTCCACCGTCTGGCTCGCCAAGGACACAAAGTTCGTTTTCCCTTTTCCTTCCTTTTTCTCCCTCTCACTCTCCCCAAGGTTGCTTCGCCACGTCGCTCTCAAGATCGTCAAATCAGCTACCCGCTATACCGAAACCGCCCTCGACGAGATCAAGTTGCTCCAGCGTCTCATCACCTCCGCCCCCCCCCGATAGTCCCTTCTCCTTCAAACACAAATCCCGCTCCCTCCCCTTCCCAGACCCATCCCGGCCGATCGCATGTCATCTCCCTTCTCGACCACTTTCGACACAGAGGTCCCAATGGAACGCACGTCTGCATGGTATTCGAGGTCCTCGGCGAGAACCTCCTTGGTCTCATCAAGCGCCACCAGCGCAAGGGCGTCCCACAACACCTAGTACGCCAAATCGCCAAGCAGGTCCTCCTCGGCTTGGACTACATGCACCGTTGTTGTGGCGTCATTCACACTGGTGCGCACCACCACCCGCTTCCTTGCTCTCCCTTTTCCCATTCCAACAGATCTCAAACCGGAGAACGTCCTTATTTGTATCGACGACGTCGAGTCCATCATCCAGAACGAACTTGCCTCCGCCTCCGCCAATGGCACCCCCCCGCCCACAAAACTCGTCGGCGTGCCTCCCTCACGCGGCCGTGGCGGCAACCAGACCCCGCGTCCCGAGTCTGTCTCCATTTTCGGCTCCCAGCCGTTGCCATCCCCTCCTCTTCACACGGCGCTTCACCCATGCTCGGCCGTTGGGGTTTTGGCATGAGCAAGATCGATGGTACCGGCGGCACTGGCGGCGGCAGTATCAGTGCGAGTGCCGCCGCTAGCGGACCGGGCTCCCTCACGAGTCCCCCGACCGGTGCTGCACGTGAGAGCAGCGTTGATGGAAAGACCCACCTCCACGCTGTCGAGATGGACCGGGCCTCAGAGCGCATCGCACAGCTCTTAAGAGAGCCGGGCTTTAGCGAGAAGAAGTCCCTTCACAACGGGCCCTCCCTCCTCTCCCAACAGGCTCCACACGACCCTGGCTATGTCGGCTCACCGCGGATACCACAGGAGGGGGCCGATGGGTCTCCTTAGGAGGGGGTGGTGTCGCTGATGCGACTACTGTAGTTGCGGGTCTATGGCGCTCGATCCTCATCTGCTGTGCCTCGAGGCTGTGGAACGGATCACGGTGACAATTGCGGATCTTGGCAATGGTGAGCGTCTTTTTTTGCGCGTCTCTGCCTACATAATCTAATTTGGATGGAGCCACTTGGGTGGAGCACCATTTCACCGACGACATTCAAACACGGCAGTACCGTTGCCCGGAGGTACTACTCGGCGCCCGGTGGGGCCCAGCGCAGATATGAGCGTGGCATGCGTGGTGTGTGGTTCTTTTTTTTTTTTTTTTACTTAACTGGTGATTCTGATGGTTGACCTTTTTCAGCTATTCGAGCTTCTCGCGGGCGGGGATTACCTTTTTGACCCTCAGGCGGGGTCGCGATACAGCAAGGATGAGGACCATATCGCCCAGATCATCGAGCTGGTCGGCGAATTTCCGCAGTCTCTCGCCTTTTCTGGAAAGTACAGCTCCCGGTTTTTCAACCGCAAAGGTGCGCCTTTTTTTCCTCCCCTCACTTCAGAACTGATACTTCCGTGGCTTGCAGGCGAGCTGCGCCACATCAACAAACTCCGCTTTTGGCCGCTCGAAGACGTGCTGCACGACAAGTACGAGTTCACGCGCGAGGTAGCACAAACAATCGCGTCCTTCCTCGGGCCGATGCTCCGCCTCAGCCCAGAGAAACGCGCCGGCGCTGGCGAGCTAGTGCACCATCGCTGGCTTGATGGCGTTGTCGTCCAGGGTGAGGTCGACGTCATCCGCCGCGCCGAGGACGACGAGGCCCGCCGGCGCTCCACTTCCTCCGCTTCCCCCGGGCCGGGTTCTGTCTCGGGTGCTGGGGTTGAGGTTGATGCCCTCAAGCCGGTCGAAGACGACTCGCCCGTAACCGACGACGAGCGGCCCACATCCACGGGTGGCCCGAGCGCGAACGTACCCCCAACATTACAGATGCCGCGTCCTGCGTCTGCTACGGCCAAGGAAAATCTTAGGCAGTACCAACAGCAACAGGTCCACCACGGGAAGCAAGACTCGGCTAGCGCAGGCGGTTCTCACAGCCGGAAACGCAGTTAGGTGTCCTTAGATCGTGCGTCGAGTGGGTTTGCGGTGTAGGGCAGGTCGTTTGCCTGACCGTGCGTTTTCATTTTTTGTTTTCATAGTAATTTTTCCCCCTTCTATTTGTGTTGTTTTGTTGTCGTCGTTGTAGAAAAGTTTTCTCTCTCCGCGCAGTCAGATCCCCGTCCTATAATGTAAGTAAAGCAGCACAGAACGTGAGTGCGAGCCTGATTGTGGCAGCTTCGCAGGACCCACTTATGTAAGCTCCGACTGTCCTCCGCCGCCACTGGTAGCCAGCCACAAACCACTCATCCATGCGCCCCTGTTCCTGACATCTCAGGCCACCATCCACAATCGCCAATGGCGCCGCCTTGCGTGTCTGACCGGGTACCAAGCGTGCGTGCATGAGGGGCCCATGCATCACAGGAACGAGGGACGCTTGCCGTGGGTACCAACCGACCGACACCAACCGACCGACCACACTTATGATAGCCCCGCTTTGTTGCGAGTGCATTAAAGGACGTGAATGTGGCAGTCTCAACCACTCGTCTTATATATACTCGACTGCACCCCCAGTTCACCGCCATGCAAGCCCAGTCACGATCGCAATCTCCTAAATTCCAGGCTTTCCAGATAACCCTCGTCGTAAGGGTTCCTTCGCGCGTCCGAGTTGGCTGAACTGACTATCTTTGATTTTTCGCGGGTCAGCGCGTCGCATTAGCTCTCTGCGCCTTCTTCCCCCGGCTTGTCGCGCACGTCCTAGTCCAAACGCTCCAAGCTCTCGTGCTATTTGTTGTTCCCTTGTGCATCATCGCGTTCCACAGCCACATGCACATACAGATGCGGCGTCTGCTCTCACCCCCGCTTTCTCGCAACTTCGTCCGTCGCCGGTCCGCGGACGCACGGTTAGCTCCCGATGATCCCGACTCCCCCTCTTCCTCCGCCTCGTCTTCCACTCGTGCATCGAGGTCTACCGACACGCGCGTTTCGCAGCTGCGCAGTTGCGCCCTCCTTGGACCGCCAAGTCCCGTCCTGCGCGACGGCGAGCGGCAGTACCGCGTGGAGGGGCTCATCGACGCCGGCGCGTTCGGGCGCGTCGCCCTCGCCACCGTCGTAGGCACCCCGTCTCCTGTACTGGTCGCGATCAAGGTTTATGGCAAGGATCAACTCGGTGCTACACCACGGTTGGATGCGATGCATGACAACGAGTGCCGGATTATGTCCGAGAACGCGAGGCGGGACAGTATATGGCTCGTTCGGTCGCGTGGCGCGTTTGGCGATGCGTGGAACAGGTATCTGGTCATGGTACGCCGTCGTCGCCTCGTCGCGCCCATTCGGCTCATCCATTGTTGTTTCCGTTGGGCGCAGGATTATTACCCCAACTCGCTTGCTCGCGTTATTTTCAGCCGCGACTATAGGCCCCCGCGAAGCGCCATCCGTCTCTGGGTCGAAGAGCTTGTACGTCTCCTTCATCTTGTCCGGCAGTTGCACCAAACACAGAACTCCTACAGGCTCTGGCCATGTACGAACTCCACGACCAGCGCATCGTCCATTGTGACCTCAAGCCCAGCAACATCCTCGTCACGTGGGACGGACACATCGCGATCGCCGACTTTGGAATATCGTTAACCCAAAACTCAGAGTCGCACGACAACGAAGACAAGCCTTTCGAACAATGTGTCTTCTTCGCCTACGGCGGGACGTACGCGTACCAAGCCCCCGAGCTGCTCATCAAGCATGCCAGGGCGTCCTTCACCTGCGCGGTGGACATGTGGTCGCTTGGCGTCATCATCTACGAGATGTACACCGGAAAGGTGAGTTTGGTGGCAGCGATGCAAGGTCAAACTTGGCTAAGGGAGCGTGTTTACTCAGTGCCTCTTCTCTCCCGAGGCCAGTGGAGTGCGTAACGAAGTTTGGGGATGGGATATATCCGCGATCGTCCACCACGACATCGATGACGAGCTCGCACGGGACTTGGTCACTCGGGTGCGTCTTTCACTGCATATAAAGTATCGATATCTTCGACATTTTCTCCCAGTTACTTGAAGTGGAACCGGATGACCGATTGAGGGTGACCGATCTGGGGTGGCACCCATACTTTTCCGAAACGTGAGTCACCCGTAATATTTATCCCTTTCCGGTCTCACACTCGCGATCCTCTGTTAGAAATTGGGCTGCTGTCGCGAAGAGGGAAACCATCCAAGGTGAGGGCGCGCACCGACTTCGGATGTGATGACGTCTCTTTACTGACCCCCACTCATTGTTTCACCAGTGAAGCTCCCCAAATCTGAATTAAGTTCTATCTCCTGGGAAGATGTGCTCAAGTTTGAGAGGCTCGTCGTTCCGGAAAGTGGCGTCAAACACTATCAGCACACTCTGTAATATCTACACCTACATGTCTCTGTTATATTCGTGCTCTGTTTAATTGTGAACAATTATATACGATGTTGCCTTGCATCCATCTGGGACAACCTACATAGTTACTTGTGTCACATCATGCGTGGTGCCTCTGGCAGTTCGGCTGCATGTACCATAGTACGGCATAGAGGGCACAGTCGAAACAGCCTATCTTTACATGGGGAGTAAAAAAGAAGGAAAATCACCGTAGGGTGGGACACTCATTTGTCCGTGCTATGTACAAGTTAATCATATAGTTGAAGTAGCTACAATATGTTATTGAAGCTACAGAAAATGAAAAGTGCATTTGTACAGTAAATTAAATTGTACTATTCCGAGCCCGATACGTAGTACCAAGAGTAGTACAGCACAGTAAGTCGTCCGTTTTTACCCTTTCTTTGTTCTTAACGTCAAATCTTGCCTGCCGGGGGACAGCTCGAATTACGATGGTTACTGAAGCGAGCTGGCGACTCTAATCTCAGTGTAACATTCTTCCTCTTTACGTAAACGTCTAGGGGAGGGTCGTAATGTTATAGCAATATAGTCGCTCGCTTAGAGTAAATTGAATCTTTCACGAACTACATCGGGGTCGGCCGCAGTAGTGGCCTCGCATCTTGCATACGACGCAAATACCCTGAGGACTCACCTGAGCTAGTCCTTCGCCCAACGGAAGAATCAGATCGCTATGGAGTCATAGGATTCACGGTAACCCGTGCCATTGGCAAATAACTGGCCTATATATAGTACCACGGTGCATACGTGACGGAGTATAACTAGCGCGATCTCGCTGAGGTTATCCTGGCGGGTTTGAAGAACCTAGATCAAGTGACTCAAGTATGTACATTAGTCGCTCGAAGTCAGGCGTTCCAAGACCTGTCACCTATGGGGCCAGTGTCAGCAAACGACGAAACAAAATAGACACAAGACCGGCGCGACGCACAGGGTCCCATCCGACGATGGCGGAGAATCCATCGGTATTACAACCCGGGTTCGAGCCAGACACGATGTCGTTTAGGCCGTTGAGGCCACCACCGTAAAGCCAGGGGTTCAGAAAGCCGAGCGGACGCTTGCCATGAGAAATTCGGTAGTCATTAAGTAGGGAGATAATTCCAGCCACTATCTGTACATTGGCGGTCAGCATGACGCCCGAGGATGGACGGCGCAGAGAGGAGGAAGGAAAGACGCACTGGCGTTGAGCAGCTTGTTCCTTTTATGTTTTCCTCCTGTCCCTTGTGGAAAATTGGGATTGTCATCGCCTGCGCGGCAATATCTGGGATGGCGCGGCCAGGAGGGCTGCACAAGTTACAACGGAATGTGTCGGATTACGTCACGGAAGCGGACATACTTGTACAGGCCAGCATACTGCTGGCCGAGGTTGCCGAGGAAGGTCGACACGGCCTGCTGCTGGTACGTTGGGCGCCGAAAGTATTCCGAGAAACCGCCCCCAGAGAGGCTCGCTCCGACCTCTGGATCGAAGCTCGTCGTTCCGCCAACGGCAGTGACAAAGGGACCTGCAAATGTGTGATCGTGTGGTTAGCAGCCTATAACCGCCTTGTGTACTGCTTGGGAGCAGAGCAAAACACCACACGCACAGGTCGCGGGGAAGAAAGGAGTGAACCGGACGGTGCCGCCGTTGGTCTTGCAGTCGCCCTCGCCGACACCGTGGTCGCCGCTTGCGAAGAGAACACTGGCGCCACGCGCGCCGAGCTGCGCGAACAGGACGCACACCTGGTACGCATAATCGGTCGGGTAAAACTTCTCATAATTGCCATACGATGCGGTGATCGTTTGCGGTACGTTCTGCTGGTTGAGGAGGGCCACCAACCAGGCAAGGTAAATCTCGCCGTTCGATGAGGTGCCGGTGCTGTAGAAAATGTGCGGGGTTGGGTATGTCAAACCCTCAGTGAGCTGAAGGTCGGCGTTCGCTTCCTCGCCAGGAGTGTTCGGGTTGTATCCGCCTCCATTGACCAGTGTGACGGTATAGGTCGCATCGATCCCGTCGGGGCGGTATTTGTGCATGTACGAGATCAGGTCCACTGGGCTCGGGTACTCCCCTAGAAATCCCGCAACCCCGACGACGTTTCGGTCCATTGCACTAAGCACGTAGGCGAATGTGTTATACAACCGGCGCAGGAATGCCGGCGTTACTACGGTGGTAATACGGCGGCTCAACGGCATCGTCATGGGCTTTCCCAGTGGCAACTTCCCCTGCCCCACTGCTTCCACGCCGGAGAGCTTGCGTGGTGTCTGCCACTGCGTGAGTGGGGAGGAAAAGAACGTCGTAGGTGCCACAGTCTGCACATGCCTATGCAGCACTACAGGAAGCGAGTAGCCAAGTGTGCGGACAATGGTCTCGTTTGTCTTGGTGTGCGTGTAGAGTTGGTATGACGCGCCAAGGAGGCCGTTGGCTTGGGAAACGGAAGCTCCGGTGACAGACAGAAAACTGCCACCATTTGTCACTGACACCGAGGAGGAAGGTACACGGTGGTGCTCGAGCCAAGAATGGACGAGTTGGACAGTATCGGGGTGGGGTGCGACAATATCAGCGACTTGCTCCCTAGACAAGTGCATACCATATCTGTACTGGAGTAGAGACATGTGTCGCAAGGGCATAGTTGAGGAGACGTACCTTGAATGTCCAGGATCGCTGACTTCATTGAGCGCATCCACCAGGGCATTTTCGCGGTAGGGCTTGAGCGCAATGTAGAAATCGATCATGGTGTCAGCTGTTGGAAGGCCTAGGCACTCCCAATTCTCCGGGATAGTTTTCCAGGAGTGTTTCGAGCGCATGTCGTCCCAACGTGATGTCACCATGCCACCAAGAGGAACAGCGGAGAGAAGGAAGAGTACAGCCTGAGGGATCCAACGGTAACGCATGGTTACAGGAGGAGTCAGGTCACTGAGACAGTATCTACGGCACAACGAGTTGTGAGGTTCGGAGAAGGCAGGAGGGTCAGTGACTCGTGAGCAGTCTGATCTCAGGACTGGGAGACGAAATAAAAAATGGTTTCCCCCCAAAGAAAAAGAAGAAGGGCCTGTCCGGCGCACCCGTTGCCCCGCGGCGCACCTGCCAAAAAAATTAAGTTGCCCTTGCTGTGCGCCGAGGGGCAAACTTACTGTTCAGTGCACATTGCTCCGAGGGGTTAGCATTGAGGTTCCTCGGAGCAGCCCTTGTTAGAGGCACGGGAAAACGCGACTCACATCAGCAAAAAACCACAAAAATTTTATTAATTTTGAAAAGTCGAAATTGCTTACGCAAATTATAATAGAATTTAAGCTTATATGATTATTATAACAGAATAATGATTGCTTATGATCGGGCCACAATCATTGGTGCTCCATCTAGGTAAGATATAAGTACTTACAATTCCCATGGCCAAACACGGTTGATTTATAAGCACTTACAATTTCTGTCATGGCTGCATTATAAGCGCTTACAATTCCTGGATAATCACACTGAGTTTCATGCACTTCAAATTTTAATTTAATAATAATCAGTATATTTTGCATTTCTCATCACTACCTATCATGCTGTAGAACTGAGTCTGAGATAAAAGATACACATGACGGTAGCCGAGGTGATTGAGGGTGACAGCGCGTGCGTGTAGATGAAGTCACCGCTGATACCCTAAACTGTCCCTGAATGCTAGGAAACAGTGTGCAGGGTCTAGCGGGTGTGAAGCATCGCAAGGTATCGCGCAGGCCTCCGCGGGACGCGAGCTATCATCAGTACTTACGCGAATTTGTTTTTGGGGGTTTTTTACCTCGAAAAACCATAAATAACCGCCTAAAACGGTGAAAAACACCAAAAACATCAAAACCTAAAAACTTGAGATGATTTTTGCAAAAACCTATTTGAGATTAGTGTGGGAAAAACCCCCAAAACGGCTAAAACATACTGAAACCTGAAAACCCATTAATTGGCTCATGTGGTGTTATCCAACAATGACAATTCCGCATTTTTCCTTGGTCCAACCATGCTCAACGACGCCATCAACTTCAATGCACTATACCTCACTGGCACAGCTCTATTAGTAGTATCTACTACGGCAAATACTGCTTCCAACTCTGATGAGACTGACCACTAGCAGAAGGATGTAAGGATGTAAATGTGTTGAGCACATCCCCGAGCGTGATTTGGCAAGTGAGTCGCAACGCGACATGTGTCCGAAAAGGATGACCATCGCGGCAATGTGCAACAGAATGGATGGGACGAAGAAAGAGATGTCGGGGAACTGGAGCAACTGATGGTGGACAACAATGATATTGTGTGAAACCATGATTGCTATGAATCGTTAGTTATTGATGGGAAGGTATGCTCGAGACAGATCCACTCACCATCCAGGAGTGCCTTGTGCCTTTGCGGGAAGTTGAGGTCCGTGTTCGAGAAGAGAGCTCGGAGCAGCAAGATTCTGGTGATCCCAATTTTCAGGAGCGTCAAACCTTCGTCCTCTGTGATCCCCTGCACGACTTTCGTCTTTTCTTCCACTGACCAGTCTGCTGTCCTGCCAAAGTACCATTTGTACTTCTCTGGGAGATGGCGACGGAACTTGACCATGCTCTTCACAATCCTCGTCGCATGGTGCATGAGCGTATCCCCACTCTGCTGTATAGCGAGTTGATGATATCTGCCTGGATCCCTGCAATAGGGTGGCTGAGCAGGAAGTGTTCGCTTAGGTCGGGCCGCATGGACTTGGGCCGCACTGGATGGGGCGTGTTCGTGTCATATGGCACAATAGCAAGCGGGCGTCCGAGTAGAAGGGACATGCTGCGGTCGTGTATGAGCACAATTCCCCATAGGCGGATGTGAAGCTGGCACTCTGACTCATCGAAGATGGTTTGGGTGGTCGGATTGTGGTTGAGCCCAAGCTCGATGCCAAGGCGGACCATGTTTCCAACAAGGCGCCAAAGTGTGCGACCTTGACACTAAACGATGAAACCGATCAGAAACCCACGGAATGACCGCTAACGATGGGTCCACGCACCTCGGTATACAGGTACCAGTGCAGAAGAATGAGTGCCTGTAAGCTGCAGTCGTGACACGAAGCTCAGGCTTGATGGAGAGGGCACGCTGGAAGAAGTCCTCATGATCGGGCCAGTCAGGTGGCATGAGGGTCTTGACATTAACATTGGCCAAAGACAGAGTTCCACTGGTGGCCTTGTTTTTAGCTTCTCTATCGAGTCCATACATGCGGTGGTTAAGCTCGGAAAGGGTACCAAGGGCAAATATGAGATAGACAGAACACAAGAAGCCTGAATCGTGTTGCTGCAACTCGCCTGCGTAAAGTTGAGCAAGTGTCACCTCGAATTCATGGCGTAAGAAGACGGGCCAGTGGAAGCTGAGGCGTTCAAAGTAGATGTGTACGATGTGTTGCACCATATCGCGATCTTTCGGCAAGAAGGCTGAAAATGTGTGAGTAGGACCAAGAGCACTTGGTGGCGAGGCGACACTGTTGCGGCGCATGGGGACGAGCACCTATTCATTAGCATCATGCAGAAAAGCCGACTCGGTCACTATGCTGTCACGTCCTGATATGAGGCCGTGCGAACCAACTGTGATATCCTCCTTGTCAAGAGGCTGGGGTCCGAGCTTGAGATCTTAGACAATATCTGGAGCAATACTGAAGCTCGTCGCGAGCGCCTAGCGTAAAGGTTAATAGGGCGACGGGATCAACGTTCCATGTGGAGGGACATACCCGGGGATTCGACATGTCATGGAAACCAGGGTCTCTTCCCTTGATATCTGGTATGGGTCCGTTAGAAGACATAGGACGAGGTACAGATTGAGCGGGAGGAAGATGTTGCGGCGGAATGGGCTGTGGGGGGTGCTGGAGGCGGTTAAGGCGCTCCATTTGGAGCGGGATAATACAGGGCATAGGAGGATAACCAGGTGGAATCATGTGTGGTCCTGGAGGAACGTAGGGATAACCTTTGGGAGGGGGGCTACCACCTAAAATCGATGAAATGTGAGGATATGAGACTTAAGAATGAGGAAAAGAGACATACCAGGACCTGGGGTAAATTGGAAGGAGGCAGAAATAGGAGGTACATTTGCCTCGACTTCAACCCCCTCATGAACGTATCTCGTCTAGGTCTAGGTAAAGCCAGGAATACGGTGTTTGAGAATGGCATCGCACTGGGCGAGTTTCTGTTCGAGATGTTCGGTGTGACCACGAAGAGTGAGGGTCTGACGGTGCCTGTCCTCCTGGTGACAGGGAGTGCTGGTGGTTGCACAAGCGGTGCATCGTGGGTGTTGACGGTGAGAATAGGAGGGCGAGGACGAGTGGGAGAGCTAGGGAATTGCCGGCTGTGTTGACCGGCTTGTACACGCACGTGTTACGATTTTTCCCTTCTCTCCACCTATTCCTTTTCGTCTCGCGACTCGCGTTCTATGTCGACTTTCCATTGTCCTTTTACGATACGATCCACTTCGATCCGCGCCTCGGCCCTTATCTCGCGCCTAGCGCATGACCGTTACGACGCCCCGTGGCGCGACTTCCAGAACCCGCTGACGACTTCTGATCCACGCGTCGTCCCGCGGAATCCCCTTGTTCTCGTTTTGTACGTTCCCCTTGTTAGCTCTCTAGGACCCGGATCCTAGGATCGCGCCATGTGTTTGTCCCTGACAAACATCGTGTACTAGTATATAAGTCCCACGCTACCTAGCTTGTACGGTAGACTTGACTTCTTGTGTAATACCACACCGCTGTCCATTTCTCACGAACGAACCCTTGAGTCGCATCTTCGCTTGACTCCCCCTCTTCGCTCGCCTTGGCGCTTGAGCTTGTCCTTGCTATTACCCTTGTGTCCACGGAGGCCAAGTGGTACTTGTTCATCACCGAACTAAGTCGTAACTGACTTACTCCTGTCCCGTTACCGTCCGTGACTTAACCGAAGTACACGTCGTACTTAACGCCCCTGTGGTGGCGTTACATTAAGTCAAGTCTCCCATTGTGGCGACGTCTAGTCGCGCTAGATCCAGATTCCAGCCCGAGTACATCACTCGGCTCACGACCGACGAGCTCTCTGACCGTATCAAAGGAGCAGCTGTCTGGGCAGAAATCAACAACGTTGAAGGATATTACATCTTCAACCCGACAAAGAAAGAGTATCACCAGATCCACTATCTAGAGGATAGACGTCTCTGGGCTTATATTGACTACTCGCCGAACGAACGAAGCTGGTATACTATTGGACCAGTACCGCTTGAGCTGAACGTCGGACCACTAAAGAGTCATAACCCAAAGGGGATTGACGTTGACTCCGACCCTGATAATTCGCCTAGTGTCTCCGTACCAACAACCACGTTCACCCCCTCCCTATTCGTAAATCCCCCAGACCTACCTGGTTCCCAACCTACACCCCAGTCTATGTCACAAACTCATGCCTCGGCCAGCACAACCCTTACCAGCGGAGGACCAGCTCCTTCTGGTAGTGGAGGCGCTCCTAGCGGCGGCCCGTCAGGTGGAGCAGCGGCTCCTGGAGGCGGAAGCGCAGCTCCTGGAGGAGGTCTCCCGGGTGGCGGCACTGGTGGAGGAGGTGCGCCAGGCGGTGGAGCAGGCGGCGCAGGTGGCGGAGGAGGCGGGGGCGGTGGAGCAGGTGGTGCTCCTGTTCCCCCCGCCGGAGCCGCACCAGCCGCGATCCCGCCCGCACCCGGAGGACACGGACGCTTAGGAGGAAACCCACCCCCTGAGTTCAACGGAGACCGCGAAAAGAGCAAGCAGTTCATGCTTGCGTTCAACTTATACCGAGAAATGAACCCCACCGTCGACCAACTCGCCATCCCCTACCCCCGCGCGATGACCTTTCTCTCCTACATCCGTGGACCCCTCGTCGACGATTGGGTCACAGAGCAGTTCGCTTGGCTTGAGGACCAGCGAAACACCGGTGTCCTAATGACCGAGATGAACCTGTGGAACACCGTCCGCGATCGGTTCATGCAATCGTATACCGATACAGCGGAACGAACGAAGGCCCGGAAGAGTTTGCAGACTCTGACTATGAAGGGCGAGGATATCGACACCTACGTGGCTACGTTCTCCAACCTAGTCCACAAAGCCGGGTATAACCCCGATGAAGCCACGACCCTGGAAATGTTCCAGGATGGACTTCCGAACCAGTTAGTAATCAACGCCACACGCTTCCAACATCCGATTACATGGGATGATTGGAAGGCGGCCGCTCGTCTACAGCAGGCTGAATACCTCGTTTTAAAGGACCGCCTGGGGAAGAATAAACCCCAGCGCGGAAAGAAGGGCGGACACAGCCGAGAGCAGTGGGTCCAGGCCCTCAATCAGAACCGAAACCCCAACGCCATGGATGTTGGACGCGCCCGAGCCTCCGTGGCGCTTACCGACGGAGACCGGGCCCAGCTTCAGAAGGAGGGACGATGTTTTAGATGTCGTGCTCAAGGGCACATGTCGCGTAACTGCCCACAAAAGGGAACGCGCGCGGCTGCTGCCTCCTCCTTCGGATCCCCCTCCTTTACCCCGACTCCAGACGTATCAACTCCCGCCATCACTACTGTCGCCGTATCTTCTAATCGCATACTTTCGAATGAAGAGCAGGCGGATGCGCAGATCGCTGCGATGAAAG
>JAKEYF010000657.1:0-21704 GCA_021527775.1 Lactarius sanguifluus | reverse complement strand
TGCTTGTCCCTCGCATTCTTCAGCACGCCGCACTCACACGCGTCCTTCACAACTCAAACCTGACGCGACCCCAACCCCGGTGGCCATCTCTGCAAAGTTTTGCGCCGCGCCAAAGTGTGTGCGACCATTTGCAACCACCCTCATTCCCAGCGGGCTCTGTGTAGCCCACCATTTTCATTCCCGGCCTCACTGCACTCACGCACGCCTTTAGCCCTTCAACATCAACGCACGTGCATTCGCGCGTGCGCCCGCATACAACATCTCGCACCCCATGGAGGCCTGCGCAACTGCTAATGACGCTTCACATCCCCAAAATCCTGCACGCTCTCAGACTGTTTCCCAGCGTTTGGGGGCAGTTTAGGGTATCACCGCTTGAATAATCTCCATGCGAATTGTGTTGGAATCAGCCAGATAAGCAGAGTTTATGAGCCAGTCTGGATGGATCAAGATGAGATGTGGTATAACTTCGAGAACATTGACATTCGCAGGCAGGATCGAGTAGGCACGTATCATCATGTAAAGCTGTTTGATTTATCCAGCTTCTTCACTTACCTCGAGACCCATGTACGACAGCAAGCGTGCTCTTGACCTCAAAGCGTTGACATGTGCTATTGTCTCTCGAGTCTCAATGAAAGAGCCACCACGATTTCCGTATCTAGGTGCAGTTGGCGATGATCGCATCAGGAGTCGGGCATAACTTTGGTTTGATGGTCTTATGGTTCACCCAATCCTATCCTAACCTAGGCGAATTCTAAATAACTCCGAATGCATGTAGGATAGGAAAATGTAGGATGTATGCTTATGGGAAGTCATCCAATAGTCGTGTCCTATTCATTCGTGTCCTATTCATTCGTTTCTTATTCATCACAATCTAAAAGCAACCCCATGCCTCGGACCTCGGTCATAATCGCTTTTACTTCGGCCAGCAGATTAACTACTAGTAGGCTGCGCAAAAATGCACATAAAAGCTCTCACATCAATCCGACCATTTCGGCACTTTGGACTTCAGGCTGCCTTCTGAACCTCACAAACTTATTGTGTCGCAGAATCCAAGGCAGAATCCATCTCGCCCACCTCCCATAATCATGCACTACTACCATATATGTCTGTGCTCTCCGTCCTCGCCACTAGTCTCCTTGGTAGCCTTGCGAAGCGCCTTTCACCACCTTGGGACGATATGCACATCAAGCACTCCTGGAACGCCGTCCCGAAGAACTGGGTAGCCATTGGCCCCCCGCCTCCTGGCACCACAATTGACCTTTACATTGCTGTCAAGCCTCGGCGTGAGAACGCCTTAGTCGACACGCTCTACGAGGTCAGTCAACCCGGGCATCCAAGGTACGTCCACCACCAGGGCTCGCTGCCGACGCATTTTCTCACGAGTGCCACTGCTCCAGTGCAGATATCGTGCATATCTGACCAAGGAGCAGGTGGCTGACCTCGTCGCACCGCGTCCAGAGACCCTCGAGCTCGTGTATTCCTGGCTCGAACACCACGGCATATCCTCCTCGTCCGTTTCCATGACACACGGCGGCAATACACTCATGCTCGAAGCCGTGCCCGTGACCCAAGCCAACACTCTCCTCGGCGCATCGTACCAGCTCTACAGGCACGTCGACAGTGGTGAGACCATTGTCCGCACTGTCGGTTATTCGCTTCCCGCGCCGCTGCACTGGCACGTATTGACTGTGGTACCTACGACATCCTTCGTCCCCCCCCGCGCGCAATGGAAGATACCGCGGAGTCGCTCTGACAGGGCAGTGAATTCGACATCGGGGAGCCTGACGACGATGCATCGAGCCGCGCAAGAGTCGATTCCGTCACGCCGTCGTTCCTGCGCTGGCTGTACAACACGGATACCTATACACCCTCAACTGAGAACGAAAATGTGCTCGGGATCTTGGGATTCAACAATAATTATCCGAGCCCGTCGGACATGGTGGAATCATGTACAAATACCGCGCGAAGCAATGGAAGCGAGGTTCATTGTCGTAGCGGTCAACAATGGGGGTACAACCCGACCCAACCAGACGAAGAGGCAAACATAAACACCAATACGCTGGGTCATGACGTATCCAACCCCTAACATCTTCTACAGCACCGGCCCCCGAGGGCCGCCGGGCACGACTGACCCTTACGGGGCCGTTCTCCGATTCATTCTCGACGAGGACTACCACCCCTCAGACCATCAGCATGTCGTACGGCAGTCCAGAGCGTCTGGCCTCGAGGGAATATGCAATCAATGTGTGCAGGACTGTTCGCGATGCTCGGTTGTACGTGGCACCAGCGTCCTCGTGTCGAGTGGTAACTACGGCATCGGCCGAGGGACCTGCATGAGAGACGACGGCACCGTCCGGTTCGAACCCACGTTTCCCGCAGCCTGTACGTGTGGCGATTTCTCTCGGGTCGGAGGTGGTACCACGAGTCTCACCACATCGCCACGCTTTTTCAGGTCCCTTTGTTACCGCCGTCGGCGGAACGACAGGAATTCGACCCGGAGGTCGCAGCGATATTCTCTGGCGGTGGCTTCTCAGACTACTTTAAGCGTCCCCCTTACCAGGCGGGGCCGTGTCCACCTTCCTCCAGGACCTCGGGAACCGGTATCTAGGCCTTTACAAGTGCGTTCGCTTCTGTGACCTGATCCAACCCATTCGTAATTGTTACTTGGTACACAGTGATTCTGGCCGCGGCTACCCTGACATCGCCGCGCAGGCCATCGGATTGCCGATCTTTCTCAACGGCAACGAGAGAGCGATAGTCGGCACAAGTGTAGCGACGCCCGTCTGTCTCTCCTCCTCCTATTTGGGTTGTCCGTCCAGCTGACTGCCAATCTACAGATTGTGGCGGGCGTAATCTCGCTGCTTAATGACTGGCTGATTTCGATAGGTCGGCCCCCTCTCGGCTTCCTCAACCCCTGGCTGTACGGAAGGGGCTTCCAGGGTCTCAATGACATCACATCTGGCTCGAATCCGGGCTGCAACCTGGATGGATTCTCCGCCATCGCTGGATGGGATCCTGTGCGTTTCACTAGACTTGACACTTCTTCACTCTCGACGTTGGATGACCCTGGGCTGCGCAGGTCACGGGTCTCGGAACACCTCACTTCCATAGAATGCTGGAACAGATACCTGAACCTTGAGATAGTAGAGTTTACATTTCCGAGCCTAACCAGCCAATTGGTTGGGGAAATAGTACACATGTGCTGTGAAAAGGCCACTTACCCGCAAAGTTAAGGTCGAAATCGGCAATCGAAGACATTCGTTCTCAAATGTGGTCTTGCTTCGGTACACAACGCACACCATCATATACCTCTCCTGATGTGACTCTTGGGAACCCGAGCGGGGAAGTTGTGTATTGAGTAGGGAGATCTCATGGAAACCCTGTAGCACTGTAGGGGGGGGGGTTCGAATCCATTTGAGTGCGCCTTGGGGTACATAATGATGGCCCTATGTGCAATGACAACACGGATGCTTCCCGCCCCAATTGCACTGTACGGTTTTCACCGCAAGGTGCACTCTAATTCGGGAGTAACTTGCCCACCCTTGGGACTATCAAGGTGTGGACTATCAGTAGTACATCCCCCCTTTGTTGCCAACGCGATTATTTCCAGAAATTACAAAGAAAGGGCTGGGGGGCCAGGAAGGCGGCGCAACAGCCCAAGGTGTGAGATGTACTCCCTGATTGAAGGATAAACATGCGGGGGTGATACAAGTTTGTGCGCTACCGCGGAAGTTGCAGACAGCGTTGAGTCGCCGTTGACTAAATGATAGCCCGCACATTCACTTCTGCAGCACCCTCTCAGTGGTACTTAGAAGTCCCACAACCTCAAGGACGGGAGAGGTCACACAGAGCCTGAGGGCAGGTGGTCACAAGTGATGGGAAACGCTTCGGCGTGGCGCGAAACTTCGAATAGATGGCCGCCGGGGTCGGGAAACGCGTCGTGCTTGAGTCGCTAAGGCCGCGCGTGATGCGGCGCGAATGCGGCACGCTAGAGAACGCGAGGGGAAAGCTGCACTGCTCAAAAGTCCGAAATCTGAGGGGAGCAGTTTGCTATTAGAAGTCTTAGGTGTACAATGGTAATTACATGAGTTATATATACTGGGGAATAAATGCTACTGTAAGGGATGCGGTGCATTAGATGGACACGAGAATGGTAAAATGCGGAGGGAAGGGTCCGAGGTGATGAGTAGGAGTGCGCACGAAGCGCGGGCGCGAAAAAGCGGTGAAGCGTGTGGGAACGCAGCGCTTAGAAATTGCGGCTGAGCGCGGGGAAGGGCGCTTGAATGGCCTCCACCATTTTCTGACGAGAACGTTTTTGAGCAAACCGAAAGTGCCTTCGGAAGTGCGCTCTCTATCTCGGCCTAGGGAAGGGTATGAGAAAGGTTTGGTGGGGGATTCATATGCAAATTATCTGGTATAACATGCATTCAGCGTTCTGAGCTCGGTCTGATCCGTCATTTAAATAATAAAAATAGATCAAAAAAAACCCTGTCACCGAGAAGCAAACCAGCGACTCGAAAAGAGAAGCGAATATGACCGCAGCTTGCTAGCGGCTTGCCCGGATCCCTCATCTAGTAAGCACGGCACCGTTGACCCTTGCCTTGACCACACTTGCTCCGGATATAGCCCACGTAGTAGAGTATCATTGGTTAAACTTCACCAGTCTTCCGACACCCCTGCCCAATCCTGTCCAGTCAATGGTCGTGTCCTATTCATCACAATCTAAAAGCAGCTCCATGCCTCGGACCTCGGTCATGATCGCCTTACTTCGGCCAGCAGATCTACTAAGTTGAGGTTCTCGCGCAAAATGCATCATAAGCCATTTCGGCACTTTGGACTTCAGGCTGCGTTTTTAACCTCACAAACTTATTGTGTCATCTCGCCCACCTCCCGTCATCATGCACTACTACCATTGTATATCTGTGCTCTCCGTCCTCGCCACTAGTCTCCTTGGTGGCCTTGCGAAGCGCCTTTCACTACCTTGGGACGATATGCGTATCAAGCACTCCTGGAACGCCGTCCCGAAGAACTGGGTGGCCATGGGCCCCCCGCCTCCTGGCCTCACAATTGACCTTTACATTGCTGTCAAGCCTCGGCGTGAGAACGCCTTGATCGACACGCTCTACGAGGTCAGTCAACCCGGGCATCCAAGGTGCGTCCATCACCAGGGCCTGCTGCCGACGCATTTTTCACGAGTGCCACTGCTCCGATGCAGATATCGTGTATACCTGACTAAGGAACAGGTGGCTGATCTCGTCGCACCGCGTCCACAGAGCCTCGAGCTCGTGAATTCCTGGCTCGAACACCACGGCATATCCTCCGAGTCCTCGTCCGTTTCCATGACACACGGCGGCAATACACTCATGCTCGAAGCCGTGCCCGTGACTCAAGCCAACACTCTCCTCGGCGCATCGTACCAGCTCTACAGGCACGTCGACAGTGGTGAGACCATTGTCCGCACTGTCGGTTATTCGCTTCCCGCGCCGCTGCACTGGCACGTGTTGACTGTGGCGCCTACGACGTCCTTTGTCCCTGCGCCCGCACAATGGCAGTCGCCGCGGAGTCGCTCTGACAGGGCAGTGAATTCGACATCGGGAGAGCCTGCGACGATGCTATCGAGCCGCGCAAGAATCAATTTCACGCCGTCGATCCTGCGCTGGCTGTACAACACGGATACCTATACACCCACAACTGAGAACGAGAATTGGCTTGGGATCATGGGATTCAACGGGAATTATCCGAGCCCGCCGGACATGGTGCAGTTCATGTACAAATACCGCTCCGAAGCAGTTGAAGCGGTGTTTCACGTCGAAGAGGTCAACAACGGGGGGTACGACCCGACCCATCCACACGAAGAGGCAAACTTAGACACCCAATACGCTGGGGTCATGACATATCCAACCCCTAACATCTTCTACAGCACCGGCCATGGGCCGTCGGGCACGACTGACAGTCTCTGGGGCTTTCTCCGATACATTGTCGACGAGGAGGACATCCCTCAGACCCTCAGCATGTCGTACGGCGGTCCAGAGCATTCGGTCTCGGAGGAATATGCACTCATTGTGTGCAACCTGTTCGCGGTGCTCGGTGTACGTGGCACCAGCGTTCTCGTGGCGAGTGGTGACAGCGGCATCGGCAGAGGGACCTGCATGAGAGACGACGGCACCGTCCGGTTCGAACCCACGTTTCCCGCAGCCTGTACGTGTGGCGATTTCTCTCGGGTCGGAGGTGGTACACGAGTCTCACCACATCGCCACGCTTTTTCAGGTCCCTTTCTTACCGTCGTCGGCGGAACGACAGAATTCGACCCGGAGGTCGCAGCGATATTCTCCGGCGGTGGCTTCTCAGACTACTTTGAGCGCCCGCCTTACCAGGCGGGGGCCGTGTCCACCTTCCTCCAGGACCTCGGGAACCGGTATCTAGGCCTTTACAAGTGCGTTCGCTTCTGTGACCTGATCCAACCCATTCGTAATTTGTACTTGGTACACAGCGATACTGGCCGCGGCTACCCTGACATCGCCGCGCAGGCCATCGGATTGCCGATCTTTCTCAACGGCAACGAGAAACTAATAGCCGGCACAAGTGTAGCGGCGCCCGTCTGTCTCTCCTCCTCCTATTTGGGTTGTCCGTCCAGCTGACTGCCAATCTACAGATCGTGGCGGGCGTAATCTCGCTGCTTAATGACTGGCTGATTTCGATAGGTCAGGCCCCTCTCGGCTTCCTCAACCCCTGGCTGTACGGAAGGGGCTTCCAGGGTCTCAATGACATCACATCTGGCTCGAATCCGGGCTGCAACCTGGATGGATTCTCCGCCATCGCTGGATGGGATCCTGTGCGTTTTCACCAGACTTGACACTTCTTCACTTTCGACGTCGGATGACCTTGGGCTGCGCAGGTCACGGGTCTCGGAACGCCTAACTTCTATAGAATGCTGGAACGGATACCTGAACCTTGAGATAATATATTTTACGCTTCCGAGCCCAACCAGCCAATTTCTTGGGGAAATAGCACCATACATGTGCTGTGAAATGGCCACTTACCCACTCATCCACGTAAAGTTCAGGTCGAAACCGGCAACCGAAGACATTCGTTCTCAAATGTGGTCTCGCTTCGGTGCACGACGCACACCATCCTATACCTCTCCCGATGTGACTCCTGGGAACCCGGGCGGGGAAGTTGTGTATTGAAAATGAGTAGGGAGATCTAGACTTATACCCATGGAAACCCTGGTAGCATTGTACGAGGGGGGTTTTTATTTCGAATCCATTTGAATGCGCCTTGGGGTACATGGCCATGTGCAATGACAACTTCCCATCCCAATTGCACTCTATGGTTTTCACCGCAAGGTGCACTCTAATTCGGGAGTAACTTGCCCACCCTTGGGATTGTCAAGGTGCGGACTATTAATAGTACATGCATGACCTTGCCCCCTTTGTTGCCAACGCAATTAATTTCCAGAAATTGCAAAGAAAGGTCTGGGGGCCAGGAGGGCAGCGCAACAGCACAAGGTGTGAGATGTACTGCCCACTCTTGGGTTGGCAAGTACTCGTCGTTAGTTGAGGGAGAAACATACGGGGGTGATACAAGTCTATGCGCTACCGCGGAAGTTGCAGACAGGGTTGACTAAATGATAACTCGCACATTCACTTCTGCACTACCCCGAGGACTTTCTGGTCCGTCGCACCAGGTATATAGGCCTCCGTGTCGTATAGCGAGCGCAGCAACGATGGTGTGACATAACTGATACCCAGGCGACTCGACAGCATCGTCGCGGGCTCTCCCGATGCCGACTTGCCCCAGCTAAGTTACGCTGCTGCCCCGCCAGAGAGATTCCACGGTGTCTGCCATTGCGTGCGCTGGGAGCCTGAGACAAAGGACGTCGTCGGCACCACGGTCAACACGTGCCAGTGCAGCGGTGCGGGAAGAGCATCGCCGACAGTGCGGATAATGGTCTCATTGCTACTTGACGTGCCTGTAAAGCAGATATGACGTGCCGAGGAGAGTGTTGGCCTGTTATGGACACGGCTTTGAGCATAAGTGTATTGCCGCCGTGTGTCATGGAAACGGACGAGGAGGATACGAGGCTATGCCGTGGTACCTAATCAATCTAAGGTGTTCGGAATGCTACACCGCCGGGACCCTCTGACGGGTAGCCGGCACTAATGCGACCGTGTGTCAGCCTTATTTGAGAGCTGTTGCTGGGTCGGTTGAATGGTCAAAGCCAACACTGAGCCAATCTTGAACCAAACCTGTTTGAGGGTCCGGGCCTGCCAGTGTTACGACCGAGCATGGGCTGAGGATGGGCTTGGGGCGGGGTCTCTTACGCGCCGGTGAGAGCCGATTACTTGCTTTGGCGAGCGTCAAGTTGAACTTGACGATTTTCGGACCACTTGTTCAAAGCCGTCTCAAGTCCCGTTCTCAGCCATCACGGGCCTCCTTCCCACTACACCAACCATCACTCTCACCCTCACCCTCACTAACACCTCCTGTGTATGTAACCAGCCTACACTTGTACCATCTGCCACAACCAGCAACGTACTGACTCGCTTTAGTCTTGACCATCTCTCCTCCACACTAACAACGACTTTGTAGTCTGAGTACTGCGGGCGCCATGCGAGCCACCAGAATAGGCTCACACACCCTGGGAACGTCGCAATGATCTTCCCGTTCGTGCTCAGCCTCGGATGAGGTGAGAGGAGGCAAAGACTGGTGTGGTCTTGGGTGTGGTCAATATCCTGTTACCTTGCGGCCCCCGCTGCCTCCCATGCCTTGTACCTACCCTATACTAGTAGATCACAAATAAAATATCATTACTTTCTGTTAGTGGACGTGCGTGCGCTTATACAACTGTTTGCCTAGAGCCAAAAAGGAAACAACGGTGGATATTCCTCCAGGGCTAATACAAGATCCAGAATCCCGTGCTGGTCCAACCTCAGTCGGCTGACCTTCCCATCAGCCTAAATTGGGGTCCCATGGACCTTGAGTAACCAGACCCTGT
This sequence comes from Lactarius sanguifluus, assembly GCA_021527775.1. NCBI lineage: Eukaryota > Fungi > Basidiomycota > Agaricomycetes > Russulales > Russulaceae > Lactarius > Lactarius sanguifluus. Next base: position 12,706 of record JAKEYF010000657.1, on the reverse strand, counting down.
GACGGGGCCCGGGAAGTCTGGCAGTGATAAAGCCTGCCAGGGAGAGGTCCCAACGTCTGCCAGAGTAAGGTCGTGTGGCTCGTGTCGTGGCTCAATCATTTCACCTTACATCCCAAGATAGCATCCATCTAAACGCACCGACCCGATCCGGGCTGCATCTCTTTATCTATGGGTGACACCTTTACGGCAAGTTACGAAAGGGGACAACGGAGCGTGCCATGCAAGATAAGATGGGCCCGAAATGTACAGTACTGTAAGCACCAGAGTAGCGCGATACAGCCTCACCCCAGACAACGCAAAACGCCAGCGCCGCGCATCTCCATCTATCACTGGGCACTGCCCCGAATCAGAAGGGATGGTCAGAACAACATTGCCGTAAATACCACTCTGACTCGGGTCCATTCGTTGTCACGACCGCATTTCTCCACGTCGAGGTGAGAGAATTCTTGGCGATGATTCAAAATAAAGCCCTACGACTTTTTTGCGCTCGGATCTCGTGAGAAACGTGTGTATCGAGAAACGTGTGTATATACACGCTGCTTACTGGTTACTACTTCCGATCCTGACTCATCGAATCGGGTCGCGCCAATATTTTGTTGTAAGTTACGAACCCCGGCTTTGTCTTATCGGCACAATAGGGTGTATGCGCTGCAAATGCGCTACACTACCTAGCCTTCGTTCTGTCTGGGAAGAGCGGATTTTGTAGGAAGATACGGCTTCGACAATTCTGTCGTTGTTTGCGAAGCAGGTGAGTTGATGGTGGAGTTACTATCGCGCTACTGAGCTATGGGCGTAGATTGGGTTCGGGATTTTGGCTCGGCGAGAGACTCTTCGTTGTCTTTGTTCACGCCTGCGACTGTCGTGGGCCCACGCCGTTCTCAAGCTCGCGCGCTGTCTCGTCATTCTGTCAAGGCATCTCATGCGTCATGCCCAGTTTATGTAATCTGCGCTAGTCTTCTGGGCGTGGTAGCATCGTCATTGGTGGTTCCGCCCTCCTGTTCTAGCGCCGGGGATCGTGGGTCAGTGCAGGGTGTCCAGGTCCTTTGGAAATCTAAGTTCATCCTTCGAGACGCGCAGATGTCCTCGATCGGACGGAAGCGTAAAATACGCAACACGGAGAATGTATCCGTGCGCCTGTGTGGTCAGATGGAAGCAATGCACTCACCGATGTGGTCTGTTGCCGCTGAATGTGATACCAAATGGGTCAATGACTCGTTCAAGAGGTTTACTTAGTACACGCCCAATGATTTCCCCGTCACTGTACTCGATAATTCGCCTTTTTGCCGCTCCCACTCTTTCAAGAATAGCGCGATCCTCTGTAGATAAACGATCGCATCTTCCACTTTCTGTCGAGAACGCTTTTGAGGTGTGAAGCGGCGCAAGGTGGTCGTGCAGGCCTCTGCGGAGCGCGAGATGTCGCAGGCGGCTCCGCGGCGATTGCGGACGTGTCTGCGTCGAAGGGCTAAGGGTGTGCGCAAGTACGGCGAAGTCGGGAGATGCTACACAGAGCCTGAGGGCGGGTGGTCGCAAGTGATCGGAAACGGTCGCGCACGCTTCGGCGTGACGCAGAACTTCGAATAGATGGCCGCCGGTGTCGGGAACACGTCGGGTTCGAGTTGCTCAGGCCGCGCATGAGTGCGGCACGCTAGAGAACGCGAGGGGAGAGCTGCACCGAACACAAAAGCCTGAAATCTGAGGGGAGCAGTCTGTTTTTAGAAGTTTTAAGTGTAAGTTGTAATTAACATGAGTAATATATATATTGGGGAATAAAGGCTGAGGGATGGGGTGCATTGATGAACAGGGGAATGATAAAATGTGGTGGGGAGGGTCCGAGGTGAGTAGGAGCGCGCACGAAGCAAGCGCAGAAAGCGGTGAAGCATGTGGGAACGTGGCGCTTAGAAAGCATACGCGGGGAAGTCTGGCCTCAACCATTTTCTGACGAGAACATTTTTGAGCAAACCGAAAAGTGCCTTTCCGAAGTGCTATCTCGGCCTTGGTCAAATAGGGAGAAAGGTCTGGTGGGGGATTCATACACACTCCGAAACACGTGAGGTAAGCGCGACATTCGTAAGCAGCCTGTGACACAGGCTTCACAGGCTTGTGTCACAGGGTCTGAATCGGATGGAGGGCACTCACTGGCAGTGTAGCTCCTCTACATTCCCCTTCCCCAGCGTGCCACACTTGCACGCGACCTTAACGACTTGAATGTGAAGCTTCTCCGTCAGACAAAGGCTACCAGTTTCGCGTTGCGCAGAGGTGTGCATGACCGTTTCCGACCACCATCGACCACCCACGCTTTGTGTAGCCCACTGTTTGGATTCCCGACCTCGCTACACTCGTTCGCGGCCGTAGAGGTTCTGCAGGGATGCATCTGCGACTGCTTCAGACACACTCATAAGAACTTGCGCTGCGCGGGGGCCTGCACGATTGCATGCACCACTTTACACCTCAAATCTTGTGCACCCTTAGACAAGTTGAGCGTGTGTTTTGAGCCAGTCGCGCCCGACGCAAGGCCCGACGTCAAAAAAGTCCATGCCCGGTTTTTTTTTCTTGGCAGGACCTCGGCTGCGGTCAGATGCGACTAACAGTCACGTTGCCGAGACAACAAATAAAAAACAATGTTTTTTTTTGGCTGATGCCAGGCGCGACAAATCGTGCACCGGACGGGCTCTTATTGGTCAAACTTCACCAGGCTCCGACACCCCTGCCCTTCTTGTCTAGCCAATGGCCGATATTCGTCACAATCTAAAGTAACCCCATGCCTCGGACCTCGGTCATCATCGCTTTTACTTTGGCCAGCAGATCTACAAGGCTGCGCAAAAATGATCATAAAAGCTCTCACATTACTCCAACCATTTCGGCACCTTGGACTTCAGGCTGCCTTCTTAACCTCACAAACTTATTGTGTCGCAGCAGAATCCATCTCGCCCACCTTTCGTAATCATGCACTACTACCATTGTATATCTGTGCTCTCCGTCCTCGCCACCAGTCTCCTTGGTGGCCTTGCGAAGCGCCTTTCACCACCTTGGGACGATATGCACATCAAGCACTCCTGGAACGCCGTCCCGAAGAACTGGATGGACATGGGCCCCCCGCCTCCTGGGACCACAATTGATCTTTACATTGCTGTCAAGCCTCGGCGTGAGAACGCCTTAGTCGACACGCTCTACGAGGTCAGTCAACCCGGGCATCCAAGGTACGTCCACCACCAGGGCCCGCTGCCGACGCATTTTTTCACGGGTGCCACTGCTCCGATGCAGATATCGTGCACACCTGACCAAGGAGCAGGTGGCTGACCTCGTCGCACCGCGTCCACAGAGCCTCGAGCTCGTGAATTCCTGGCTCGAACACCACGGCATATCCTCCTCGTCCGTTTCCATGACACACGGCGGCAATACACTCATGCTCGAAGCCGTGCCCGTGACCCAAGCCAACACTCTCCTCGGCGCATCGTACCAGCTCTACAGGCACGTCGACAGTGATGAGACCATTGTCCGCACTGTCGGTTATTCGCTTCCCGCGCCGCTGCACTGGCACGTGTTGACTGTGGCGCCTACGACGTCCTTTGTCCCCCCCCTCGCGCAATGGAAGACACCGCGGAGTCGCTCTGACAGGGCAGTGAATTCGACATCGGGAGAGCCTGCGACGATGCTATCGAGCCGCGCAAGAGTCGATTCCGTCACGCCGTCGTTCCTGCGCTGGCTGTACAACACGGATACCTATACACCCTCAACTGAGAACGAGAATGTGCTCGGGATCTTTGGATTCAACAGGAATTATCCGAGCCCGTCGGACATGGTGGAGTTCATGTACAAATACCGCTCCGAAGCAATTGAAGCGACGTATCATGTCATAGAGGTCAACAAAGGGGGGTACGACCCGGACCAACCAGACGAAGAGGCAAACATAAACACCCAATACGCTGGGGTCATGACGTATCCAACCCCTAACATCTACTACAGCACCGGCCCCCGAGGGCCGCCGGGCACGACTGACCCTTATGGGGCCGTTCTCCGATTCATTCTCAACGAGCGGTACACCCCTGAGACCATCAGCATGTCGTACGGCAGTCCAGAGCGTCTGGCCTCGAGGGAATATGCAATCTATGTGTGCAACCTGTTCGCGATGCTCGGTGTACGTGGCACCAGCGTTCTCGTGGCGACTGGTAACTTCGGCATCGGCCAAGGGACCTGCATGAGAGACGACGGCACCGTCCGGTTCGAACCCATGTTTCCCGCAACCTGTACGTGTGGCGATTTCTCTCGGATCGGACGTAGTACACGAGTCTCACCGCATCGCCACGCTTTTTCAGGTCCCTTTGTTACCGCCGTCGGCGGAACGACAGAATTCGACCCGGAGGTCGCAGCGATATTCTCCGGCGGTGGCTTCTCAGACTACTATAAACGCCCCTCTTACCAGGCGGGGGCCGTGTCCACCTTCCTCCAGGACCTCGGGAACCGGTATCTAGGCCTTTACAAGTGCGTTCGCTTCTGTGGATCAGCCTGATCCAACCCATTCGTAATTTGTACTTGGTACACAGCGATACTGGCCGTGGCATCCCTGACATCGCCGCGCAGGCCATCGGATTGCCGATCTTTATCAACGGCAACGAGAAACTGATAGATGGCACAAGTGTAGCGACGCCCGTCTGTCTCTCCTCCTCCTATTTGGGTTGTCCGTCCAGCTGACTGCCAATTTACAGATTGTGGCGGGCGTAATCTCGCTGCTTAATGACTGGCTGATTTCGATAGGTCAGCGCCCTCTCGGCTTCCTCAACCCCTGGCTGTACGGAAGGGGCTTCCAGGGTCTCAATGACATCACATCTGGCTCGAATCCGGGCTGCAACCTGGATGGATTCTCCGCCATCGCTGGATGGGATCCTGTGCGTTTCACTAGACTTGATACTTCTTCACTCTCGACGTTGGATGACCCTTGGCTGCGCAGGTCACGGGTCTCGGAACGCCTCACTTTCATAGAATGCTGGATCAGATACCTGAACCTTGAGGGTTTACATTTCCGAACCCAACCAGCCAATTGCTTGGGGAAATGGTACCATACATATGCTGTGAAACGGCCACTTACACTTACCCACTCATCCACACAAAGTTAAGGTCGAAACCGGCAACCGAAGGCATTCGTTCTCAAATGTGGTCTCGCTTTGGTGCACGATGCACACCATCCTATACCTCTCTCGATGTGACTCCTGGGAACCCGAGCGGGGAAGTTGTGTATTGAAAATGACTAGGGAGATCTAGACTGATACCCATGGAAACCCTGATAGCACTGTATGGGGTTTTGTTTTTTAAATCCATTTGGGTGCGCCTTGAGGTACATGGCCCTATGTGGCACTATGACAACACGGATGCTTCCCGTCCCAATTGCACTCTATGGCAAGGTGCACTCTAATTCGGGAGTAACTTGCCCAACCTTGGGACTATCAAGGTGCGGACTATTAATAGTAGTACATCCCCCCTTTGTTGCCAACGCGAACAATTTCCAGAAATTGCAAAGGAAGGGTTGAGGACCAGGAGGGCGGCGCAACAGCACAAGGTGTGAGATGTACTGCCCGATTGAAGGATAAGAATACGGGGGGTGATACAAGTTTGTACGCTACCGCGGAAGTTGCAGACAGCGTTGACGACGAAATGATAGCTAGCTCGCACATTCACTTCTGCAGCACCCTCTCAATGGTACCTAGAAGTCCCACAACCCCGAGGACATTCTGGTCCGTCGCACCAGGCCTCCGAATCCGTGTCGTATAGCGAGCGCAGGAACGACGGCGTGACATAATTGATACCCAGGTTAGCTCTCCCGATGCCGACTTCCCCAGCTACGCTGCTACCCCTGCCAGAGAGATTCCGCGGTGTCTGTCATTGCGTGCGCGGAGGAGACCAAGGACGCTGTCGTCGGCACCACAGTCAACACGTGCGGATAATGATGACCCATGGTCTCATTGCTCTTTGACGTGCCCGTAAAGCATATATATGATGCGCCGAGGAGAGAGTTGGTCTGAGATACGGACACGGCTTTGAGCATAAGTGTATTGCCGCCGTGTGTCATGGAGACGGACGAGGGGTCGGATATGCCGTGGTGTTCGAGCCAGGAATTCACAAGTTCGAGGGTCTCTGGACGCGGTACGACGAGCCCCACAACATGGCAGAACCTTGGTGAAGCTAGAACCCATTTTAGGAAGCAAGAACTGGATGAAACCCTTGACCTAAGACTTGGTTCACTGTGTTGGATGTACAACTAATTTGCATATGTACATCAGTGCAGGTGTGATACATCGTGACAATACATGGGCACTGATACTACTCCAGTGCAACACCAACTGCAGGAGGGACGGGGGTAAACAACAACGAAGGAGAGTATGGCCGAATACGCGGCTACGGGGTAGAGATAAAACGCTGCGGTCCGCACAACATCACGCACGTGCGCGATATTCCGTCCAAAGCCGTTCCACGAACGACGGGTCCGTCTGCCACACAACGATCAGACTGGGTCCGAGACAATATATATATATAGATACGCACGTGGATCAGAGTGAGCACCTCTCTAACAAATGCGTTGCGGTCCGCGTCGGCAATGCCGTTCACCCGCCCGCGCATCGCTTCGACGATAGCGGTGGCCGCGGCAGGCTTCGCGAGCGCATCCGAGGCAGTAGCAACAGCAGCCGGAACCTGAACCTTATTGGCATTGGACCCATTGGCGACCGGCTTGGGCTTGGACTTGGACTTATCGCTGGGAGGCGCCTCTTGGGAAAGTGTTCCATGTGCGGGGGTTGGCTTGAGCACTGGGGAAGAGTGATTATTAGCCTTGGGGGCACCGGGTGGCGTGGCCTTCGACACAGACGCGCCGGTGCGCGGCGGGGTCTGCGAAAGCCTCACTAGAGCCGGGTGGGTGCTCGCGTTGTTGACGCGGTGCGCGTCTCCGGGCACGTCCCACGAGCGCTCGATCTCCTCGCGCTCCCTCGCCCTGTCCCTCTTTGAGTGGTGCTTCGCGCCGTTCTTCCCGTTCTGGCGCCGTCGCTCGAATGCGTCGACGTCGCTCAGCGCACTGGTGTCCGCAAAGTCGAGTTCGACGATGTCGTCGCGGTCGTCGAGTGGGGCGCGAGGGTACGGCCACAGGGACGAGTCTTCGTGGAAGGGCACTAGCTGACGTGGCGCTAGGGAGGAACCGGTGCGGGGGGCAGGACTTGGGGCCGTGGTCGGGGGGGGATCTAGTACGGACGGCGCAGACGAGGCTGCAGCTGGCGGGATGGCCGGTGCGGAGTGATGGGATGAGATGGTGGGAGCAGAGCTGGGCAGCACCTTCTCGGACGATGCGAAGCCACGTAACGGAGGGCGCGGTGTGACATCGCCGAGCTCGTGCTTCCCGTTGCGATTCGCGTGCGGCTTCGGTCCGCTCATCGATCGGTGAGTCAGCCTCGTGCAGATCGTCACTACTTTCGACATCACCCTCGTATCGGCGATGCGAGGATGCAACGCTGCTTGTACGACTAGGTGGCATGCCGAGTAGCGCAGAGATCACATCCTGCGTTAGGATCTGTGGAAGCTGTGACGTGGTGGGTTGCGGAGAGTGTATAAGGTGCGCCGCTGCGTGCGGCGTAGGAGACGGTGGATCAGAAGACTCGGGCTCTGACGAGGAAACATCACTGCGGGAGTGTGCAGTAGCGAAGGAGAGGCGCGTCGAGGGCGGGGCGGAAGGTGGGGGCGGGAAGGGTTCCGAGCTGACGTGGTGAGGAAAGGGAGGCGTAGGAACAGGTATGGGGCCTTGCCTGGGGGTAGCAGAGGCGAATAGAGAATCGAGGAGAGGAAGGCTCTTGTGAGCGGAGGTTGGGGGTGGATTTGCAAGATGGGAAGCAGGGGTGGAGGAAGTCGAGGTGGGGGTGGAGGCAGAAGCAAAGAGGGTTTCGAGGGTCACTTTACCATTAGAGGATGTCGCAGCCGGCGAAGCACTGGGGATGAGCTTCGAGAACAGCTTGTCGAGATCTGACCCTGTTCCGTTGATGGTCGACTGGGCTCCGTTGGTCTTCTCGGGGAGCATCACAGTAGCCGCATTCACAGGTGGAGTTATGCAAGCGTCTGGCGAGTTGCCGTCGGTCGAAACGGGGTGTTGAGCGGGTGGCGGAAGTCGTTCCAGATTGTAAGGATACGCCTCCCCTTTACGTACGAAGGCCATCAGTCTAAGGAAATGGATTCAACATTGCGCCGAAGCTTCGACTGAAACAATCACTTGCCGCTCTATTGTGTCCGCAAGCGGCTCGTGATGTTCTGAGTCAGAGCCCAAAAACCAGAACATGACGGTTTCGTGACGGCCCTTATCTGGCTTTTCATTGAGTAAATATCGCCAATTGGTAAGGGGATCGTTGGCAGAGGGTGCTCGACGGGGGGCATCTGTCCAGCTTTCCGTCAGCGCTGGGGGTGCCGATTTAGCCATGGCGAGGCGCTTGGCGGTGAATTCGGGGTAAGAGCGGTACATGAGATATTCGCCTTCTGCCTGAATCTCGTCCTCGGGGTGGATGGGATGTATGTAATCATTCATCCCCGCACGGTTAAGGATAAAGAGGCCATAAGGGGGATATGCAGCTCTAGATTTTGTGGGGATGAGAAGAGGTGCATGGGGAAGATGGGGCCGCACACGCACCGCTCGAAGAGAAAAGATGCACCCTCAAACCCGTCTTTCTGCCACTTCCCTTCATGAAGACGGTATAGACAGATGTGACTGAACTGGTCAACGATGGAGACTATAGTAGGGTCTATACGACGTAGGCTCTTTAGGTTCTTCTGGTACCGAGCAGCAGCTGTCATGCTCTGAGCTTGTAGTTGTGGATTTGATGAGGGTGAATGGCTGGGAGAAGACTCTGACTGAGGGCGCGCATGTGAAGGAGGAGACGTGAGGGCAGGTTTTGAGCGTTTTGAGGACCCATTTGATGCTAGGCGGGACCTTCTTGAGGGTGTCATCGTGGATGTCGTGGACGAGAGTTGGCTGCTCTCGATAAACGCCGCGGCTGCGACTCAGTTGCCTTTCTCGGTCATGACATATCATGTTATTTTAGGAGATTTAGGAGATTCCTATGTGTTGGCGACCTCCCGCGCCCTCTGCACCTTTCTCATCCACTTGACGTCCCTCGCAACCTTCTCCTCTCTCACACGCCGCCTTCGCCTGTTCAGATGTCCCCAATCTTCTCCGACTCCAACCTCCGCACCGAACGCCACCTTTGCATCCTCGTCCTTGGACACTCGTACGGGCGTTGCAGACTTGTCGACCGACTGCCACATCCAGGTCGACACGGGTTGTGAGAGAGCCTCGACGGACGTCTTTCTAAGTTGGGCCTTGGACATCGTCGACATGCGGTGTTCGACCTCTGCAGGGGTCAACACGCGTTTTATGTGCACCTTCTTGACATCTCGCGTACGAACAAGAGTCTCCAGTATCGTTCGTTTTAAAAAGCTGTCATGGGGATGTGAATGTGTGAGTCGGGGTGCGCGTGGTTCACGTACGTCAGAGACCGCACAGGGTGATCAGGGTATGGGGGCGCAGGTGTAGCATCCCTGAGATTCTCCGCCGAGGGCGTAAGAGGTTCTTTATTGGCGCTTGGTGGGGTTGGAACCTTGACGGCCTTTTCGAAGAGCTCACGTGTAGACAGAGGTTCGTTATGGGACTTGAGGACTCCCAGGACGAGGTTGCGAGCCTCCGAGGATGCCTGCTTTGGCCATGCCAGCAGTCGTTGCGCGGCCATTGACATACGTGTGAGGTGTAGCAGAGGTGTTTTGCGTGGGAAAGAAATATTTAAATGATTGGTGGCATTACTACTAGACTACTACACGTTCCACTCGTCGTCCTCTGGCTTGTAGTTCTTCGCCATGTCCCAGTAACTCATCAACTTCGCTCCAAGCGCGTCGCGCGCCGCAGAGTCCGTCGGGCAGCTCTTCGGCCGGAAATTCGTAAAGGCGCGCTCGCGAACTGGGCCTTCCCACACGAGATCGCACCTGTTACCTTCCAGGGATACCTCTCCACTCGATGGTCCCGCCGCCGTCTTTCCTTCCCCGCTTTCGTCGACCCCAGCGCCGTCTCCACCATCTGCGAGCTCAACCTCCTCCTCGCCACGCGCCCGTGCAGCCTCGGTCCACACGATTCGGTGTAACAACAGTCGCTTATAGCTCCTCATGAATTTCGGTGCGCCTTCGGCGTATACCATGCTGAACGCCGGGTTGAAGATCACGAGCCCAGAGAGGGCCATCTGCTCCGCATTCTTGCGCACTTTGAAGCGTTGCGCGGGATCCGACAGTGTGGATATTTTGAAGACCGCGCCGACAATTCCTTTTTTATCCTCCTCGGCTTTCTTAGTTTCGGTCTTCTCCCGCCGTTGTTCATCAGTTAGTTTGCGCTCGGCATTCATCTTGTCGTGCGTATGCTTACGCATGGCCACTTCACGGCGCACGCGGGCTTCGACACGAGTGGGGTCTTGGACAGCGTCGGAAGTGAGAACTTTCATTAGGTTGGAGAGCCGCACTGGGAGAATCGGTAAGTTAGGGAAGGACGGACACAAACGGACACAACAGACCTTTTGGCGGATCAGGAGGAATCAAGCCCATTCGAATGCGATCTCTCTTGTCTTGGAGCTCGGCCTGACGGCGCTGCTTCCTCATTTTCTTTTGCTCCTACATACCACGCCGTTGTGAGAAGGTTGGTTGCCCCTTTCAACTCAATAAGGCGTACCTTTTTCGTCAGCATAAGTGGCTTGGGTGCCGGTTTATTCTTATCTCCAGGAGCGGGGATAGGGATCGGGTGCTGGATATAGATGGTGATTGGCGAATTTTCTGTCCTAATCTTGAGATATGGCGGGGTCGAACTCGTCTAGGTCGGAATAACGACCAGTCGGAAGAAGTGGTGCATCCCACCACTCGGCCATGGGAGGTACTTTCGCGCTACAACACGTCCGTCCGTCAGTACGCCAATCAAGACATTACCGCAAAAAACATTGACGCACTCTGATATTTTTCTCCAGTGTATCAAACTCGCTGTCCAACCCTGCCTTTCTCGCGCTCCTCTGCGATACGTTGCTTCAACGCCTCCAGTTGTATATCTTGCCGCATTTGATTGGCAATAGACACGTATTTTCCCTTGGGGTTAAACCTCAAAGAGCGCCCGACGCGCTCACGCGGAGTGCCTTCGAAGCCTGTCTCTGCGGACGCGCTGGCAGCCGCCGCAGCGTAGGGGTTCTCCTTCGCCACGGTAGGTGCGGGTGACGGTGCAGGTGGCGGTGTCGACACGTTGCGCGCGTTGGCACGGATGGACGCGAACTTGGGCTGCATAGGCTTGTAACGATCCTTCTTAGACTGCGGTGCTGGGATCGAAGTGTCGAGCAGGAGCGGATGCGCCGCCATCTTGAGACCAGCACCCTGGGGTGCAGGCTCGGCGCTGCGACTCTTCCCACGAGACGAGGGGGCAGACTGCGGCATAGTCAGGCAACTGAGAAGTGAGAGGAAAGAGGGGTTTACCATGTATGGATTGTCCTTCGTCGCGAGTTTGTTCTGGGCCTCGGCGACCTTGCGTTTCGCCTCTGCAATTACGCTTGCTGACATCTTCTGAAAAGTTGCGCCGATGCAGCTGAGGGTCCAGGGCTGCTGGACTGTGCAGGGACTGGGGTATTTGATGCTGGAGAGGCAAAAGCGGAAGACGATCCAGAGCGCATGGCGGCTAGCTTCGCAGCAATCTCGGCGCGCTTTTGCGCAATAAGTGCTTCTTTCTATCATGAAAGGTGACTTTCTGGGGTCGCAAAGGAAGAAAGAGGGACCTACATCGTTGATACTATCGTGTCCATGAGAGGGAGTCTGGGGGGTAGAAAAGGTTATAGAAGCAAGTCAGAAGCGAATATTGACGGCCGTATTCACCTTGGAAGGGAGGAAAGGTACTCACTGTTGTCTCACTGTTGGAAGACAAAGTTAGGGCGAGGACGCTAGAACCAGTGCAACGAATACAGACCTTCGGGCCTTCTTTGAGGCCGAGGAGGGGCCATTATCCTCGAAAGCCCTCTTTCTTTCGCTCATGAATGCAAATGGATGGGCAACACGGGCGGTGGTCGGAGCGGGTGGTGACGCGGTGACGAACAAGGCAAGGTGGCTTGGTACCGCGAGAACGAGCTGATTACCTAATTCCCACACATGCTTTTCCCCGCCCTCCGTTCATTCCCTCCTGGGCGTCGCTCGCTTTGCGCTGTCCTCCGCTCTGCGGACGCGTATATCAGCACGACGAATGGAGGACCGTCGTTCGTGCGCTTCCGGCATCAGCTGGCGCCACGCAAGGTGACGTTCATCAAGCGACACAAGGGTTTTATTCCGATCCCCATTGGCGGGTCAGTGAAGGGCTCCACGCTCGCATACGGAGACTGGGGGCTTCGTATCAAGGGCGACGGTGTCCGTTTCTCGGCCAAGCAACTCACGTCTGCCGAGGAGGTCATAAAGCGCAAAATAAAAGTCGTCAAGGGCGCCAAGGTTTACTTGCGTGTCTTCCCCGACATCCCGGTCTGCATCAAGGTATGTCCATTTCTTGAAAATTTCAGCGTTGCAGACTCACTAACAAAACCAAGGGCAACGAAACCCGTATGGGGAAGGGGAAGGGCACATTTGAGTTTTGGGCAACTCGGTATGTTTTTACCCTCCAATTTCTCCCTCTACTCATTACCGCTCCTCCCCAGTGTAC
>JAKEYF010000656.1:0-21736 GCA_021527775.1 Lactarius sanguifluus | reverse complement strand
GACCGGTGACCAGTAAACATGAGAACAGAGACGGGGCGTTCACGGAGCGGGTGGACGCTGAAGCGGTGGCAGGCGGGACTACCGACGACGACGCGGCAGCTACTTCCCCGCCTTGCTTTTTCGGCCTTCGACCCTTTGGACGCAATGCGCCGCAGCTGTGGAGGCTGCGCCCATCACGGAGGTGGTCGAGATGCTCGACCGCAGCTAAGGCGGTCTTGCCGTTGGCCATCTCGTCCTCGACCCGCTTCACAAGTGCCATGAACAGCGACCATCGTTGTCGAGCCTGCAGCACAAGGGGACGAGAACCAGTGACGGGTGGACAGAGAAAAGGAGACAACGCACTCACGTTCATGTTCATCCGGGGCCGCCATGCAGGCAGCTTTCCTTTTCCTGTCCTCTGGTCTTCGTGGCGCCCCCACTCGGATTCCACGAGGCGCAGAGGCGGCGCGCGACCGACGCCTTCGACAGAGGTTCCCTCATCCCAGGCTTCCCAGAGAGACTTGGTGTCGGGGTACGCGCCAAGGCTCCTTGGGCCCCAGCAGTCCCAAAGGAGGTCAGGGCGCGATATCATCTTGAACATGGCCGGCCAAGTGCAGCACGCGGTGTCAAAGCTCGGGAACAGAGCAGGTGCTGGGGTTTCTGCAGCACAGAACGCGGCAGGGGGCGGAAGGATAAGGTCGAATGGGGTTCGGAGGGGAGGGGAGAGCGGGAGGACATATGACGTCCGCTGGGCATGTCGGACAAGAATAGGCACATGCGCTGAGTGGTGCTCGCTCCGAGCAGCCTGCAGAGTTTGAGGAAGAGGTGCAGAGGGGCCGAGTCCGAGCAGGTGTGCACGCACGAACAAGCAGCGGGAGAAGACGGGACAGAGGAGGGTACCTGTGAGGAGGACGCAGCCACGCTGCAGCGAGAAGCTGCAGCTGTTAAAATCGAAGGTCGAAACTTGCCCTTCTTTGTCGGTGTGTGAAAACGGCACTGTTTGTCGCACAATAACCCGAAACTGCGCCGACTGCGACCGAATGGTCTCTTCAAGGTCCTTCAGTCGTGCAGACATGGTAATGAAAGCCGATTGGATGGCCTCGTCTTGGAGCCCGTCGGTGATCTCGCGGGCAGCGGCCAGCGATAGGGGTGCAGCACCTGGCCGAGTGTCACTGGTAGAGGAGCCGCTCACATCGGCTCCAGGGGCTCCGGGTGAACTGAAAACGTGGTTGTTAGAAGACTGGCGGAGCAGGAACGCCAAGAATAACATGCGACAAGCCTATGCTCACCTATTCACGGGGACCCCCCTTTCCCCATCATCGTCCTCTAGTCGTGAGATCAGCATGCTTTGGTGCCACAGATACGGAGCCGACGGTTGCGACATTCGTCCTTTAGCAGCACGAGGGACCAGCTCCTGCTGTTTTCACAAGTGAGAGACGGGCCAGCGTGAGGGGCCAGATTGGACAGTCGAACCAAAGGACTTACTAGCCGTCCCGGCCAGCGCACGGCTTTTTGGATGCAGTACGAGTGGTGCTTGAACGTGAAGAGGGTGGGACGGTGTTGGCTGCTACAGGTAAAACCTTTGTGAGTTTGTAAGCACCCGAAAAGCTGGGGGATTCTCACTCCGATGTCGCAAGGATTGCGCCATTGTACGAGCTGGGCCACACGTCGAGCTTGAGACAACTGGGTTTACGGCTGGAGTGGAGGAAGGAATGTCGGGTGTCAAACGAGGCAGTTTAAGTCACTCGTGCGTGCTCACCATGATTGATGCCGCTGTCGGGATTGACAGTTTGGGACGATGGCCCCGCAACAACCGGCGAGACCAAGTGAGCAGGAGTTTGGTGGGACAACGCGGGCAGCACGGGCCCGGGACCCATAAAAGAACACAGTAGCGTTATCGAGTCACCGTGGTTGGAGTTGGTTGGACCAAGACACGGGACACGGGCCGGGGTGAACCCAAACCTCTTCTGTCACTGTGACCCAATATCATCATCCCATGGTCTCTCCAGCCATGGGCAAACTGGGTCGGAGACTCATTGGGGTGGTGACAGACGCTTTTTCATTTGCCAAATCCCCTCTCGCTTCGCTTCCACCCCTCACTAGGCCTCACTACCTAAGGAACTGATCATGACGAGCGGCGCTCTATCCATTGCCAGTAGACGGGTTCTGTTTCGACATGGTACTCACCTATCACAACCAAAGATACGCCGGGATGGTGTACTGCAAGTCTCTGACGTACTACATGCCCACTTGTCTGGACTCCAAGTCCCCAAGCGCGAACCCCGAGCTAGATTCACGAAGCCTGCGCATCGTGTTGTGAGTGCCACTTCCTTTCTCTTCTTTCGCCAAGCCGATCGACACCAGAATGTGCTTTCCCTACGAAGAGGTATTATGGAAGTGCGTTATATGACTTTCTTACTTCACCACAAAGCATTGACTATCCTAGATTATGCCTTGCCCAAGCTGCAAAGCGAAATTCATATACCTTTCTTCCGATCATCGAGCAGCAAGCAAAATGCGATCGAGTGCAGGTGAATGACATCCCGAGCGCGACTCTGAGTCTGTGAGCCTCCCTCTCCACCTTTCGGTGTCTTTTATTTTTTAAAAAGCCATTCATATCCCGGGACAGTAAACTAGTACAAGCGTCATCACTACGGGCCAGCTACTCTGTATGTAGACCCAAGAAGCGGTCACAGAATATATGTGGGCTCACGAAGTCCCCGGGCCACCCTCGGCGCACTGGATGTTGCCGACTCCAAATTCCGCCTTCTACTAAACCGCCAGGCAGCTCCTTCCTTCCTCATGTAGTCAACGGCGGGGGGCACACCCACAAGCTAGCCGGGAAGTCATCTGCAAAGTCAGAGAGTTTGGGTGTCGCGTATAGTATGGTATGCTTATGCTTCTGAACAATTGGGTATAGGACCTTGTTGCGTCATGCTTTCATTGATGCCTAACAGGTCCAAGACCTTAGGCCGCTGGTAATCAGGAATTAAAAATTATACAGATGTCCGCATCGGGACAACGTAGTCTAAATTGATTCGTTTATACGTATGGTCGTCTCCTAACTATTACCGAGGGATGATCAAAACGAATGTCATATAACATCGGGGTTATAGAGTACGCAATAGCATGCAACATTTACTTATTTGTCGACGAAAGACGAGTCTTTCATAAAACTCCGCTTCTGTGTCAGCAGTGGTTACAGGGCGACCAGAGAGCTGGCGCATAGAGAGGAACTCCTCGATGGATGATGCCGGCTGGCCCTCTAAGCGAATCAAGTTAAGGGATGGCAACGCATCCGTGACCATCTCCCCCGTGAGGTCTTCTAGTGCAAGAGCAACGTGCCCCTGCGAGCTCCCGAGATACATGCAGCGTCTTCACGGCGGAGAATTGATGGAGGAGGCGCAGCCATTCAACATCTTCCGTGCACTCTAATAAACCATCTTCCGGAAGATGTACCTTGAGCCTGAGATGGACGACAGTGGAGAGTGTGACGGAAAAATGACTGAGCACCTGGGCCATGTGTGAAACTTGCCAGTCGACACCTTTGCATAAGATGTCGGTACTATAACGACCCATGTGAAAGGTGACTGAAAAAGGTAACCTGTGTGTGCTGTAATAGGGTGATCTCGGAGCCGAATGAACGATTGATGAACTTGGAAAGTTGCGCAATTTGAAATTCCACAAGCTGATTGAAATAATGTATGCACATCCGGCCCAGTTGAGGGACGTCGATTTGGGCGACGAGGTCCTCTAGATACTCGCTAGCGCCCTGGAATCGAATGGAGGTGAGAGCACGAAGGACAGTTCGCGTTACAGGTGGCCGGCGTATTCGATCGGGGCGGCGGGTAGCCGATTGGAATCCAATGATAAAGGTTTCGAGCCTGGGTAGTGCGGCCAAAAATGTGACCATTGCCTCGGGTGGAATGTAGCCAGTCGGCGGTATTTCGGTGAGATCGAGAGAGCGGAGGTCGCTGGCGGATAAAAGAAGCATTGGCCCCGGAAAGGGAATGCCGCATAAACTGATTTCCTGTAAACATGGTGCATATCCTCCCAAAATTCGGCGGGAAGGGCTGGTGCGTTCCCACCCGTCAAGGTAATGTGGATCTTTGTTAGCATTGGAAATGGCTCCTGCATCACCGTGGCTAAATTTCCCAAATGCGAGCCTGTTGTCCGAATCGCGAGATCAAATAAACGATCGGGGTGCTCCAGGGCGGCAAGGACATTGTCTTCATCGTTATGTGTAACGCCCCACTGCGTGTATGTATAGTCAATAACAATGGGAATGGCCGGCCAGATACCAAGATTCTTCCTGACAGGAGTGCTGTGTGTGCAGAATATCTGGAGAATGAGACGGTGTCGTGACTCAAATATGATTTGTCGCCATCTTCGACATATGTGCACCAGTAAATGCCAATCCCATACACTACGACGGGCGTAGTTGTGATTTCTTCGACAGAAATCAAATACTTCAAGTAAGACATTGTCTGGGAGCATGTCAATTGTCGTTGAATGTCTGTAACTCTTGTCTGTGCCGCACAAACTCAGAACTCGCCACAGTCAGCTTGGGAGTGCTAAAGGACGCACCTTGATCGCGTAATATTTTTCGTTTCTTAGGACGACCTTGAGTAATATTTCTGATTTGTGAGGTCTGCGAGATGGTACGAAAGGATGCCACTGGCAGTGGGTCACTCAGCAGAGAGAGCGGTCGAACACTAATTGATGAGTACTTAGTCAATTGGGCGAGACAATAAACGAGGGCATTAGGCACACCTTGGAGAGACGATCGATAGGAGTGGTCGCTGCGGTTTAGTAAAAATAGGAAGTGAGACTGGATAATGGCTGATTAGAGATTAGCTCGAATTATCCCAGTAATATGGCAGACAAAGGACTTAGACAAACCTCTGAGCACCCATTGATCATGCAGATAATGAACTAAGCTTTGTGGACGAAGGAACTGCTCTTATCTTGGCTCTTATACAAATACCCGTGAACTTGCCAGCACGACGCCGGGTAACATAATCGAAGCCGGGTTCTTCGAAGTTCCAACAGTACACGAAAACCTAAATACGCCGCCGGTCAGACCTGTGTCTTATAAGGAAAAGGAACGCGTCGCACTGCGGCCGCGGCATATACAAACGCGCGATGATACCCCACTGGCAGCAAGCTAATGGCAGGGTAGATAGTTGCCACCACCGATGACCGCCCGTGGGGAAAAGGTAGGACCTTGGTGACCCGGTGATACCCGGCTAGTATACAGTACCACTGGACACGAGGCATATAGTGCAGCCAACTCTAACAGGTGAAGATGGCCAAGCACTGCGTGGCTTGGGCTCACTGGCTCATCTGGTCCCCGCATCATCGCATCAGATCAGAAGCCGACTTACGGCTTCATCCCGTCCCGTCCTGGCCTGGTCCTTGCAGTCTTGCATTAGGTTGTTCGTTTAAGTTTGTAACCTGAGCGAGGCAAAGGAAATTCGTTGGCGAATGTAAACCCACACCAGAGAAGTAGGACAGCAAGCATGCTTCAACCTGGAGTTACTCTCCATGGCGATCGTTCCTCAGTCGAGGGGTATAAGACGCAACGGAAGGCGGACCGCACACATACATACCGAGCTCTTTCAGTATCCGCGGGGGGAAGGATGGCGGCCTCGTCGTACCCCGTCCTGAATCGCGTGTACGGGTTGTTGATCGAGTGCTTACGGTCTTATCTCGCCAAATGTTCCACTCCGGCTCCTGGAATACTCTGCCATCGCATATCGGCGGCCCATGCATCGAGTCGGGCGAGGCGCGCTCCGCGGCGGTGGAGAGCGGGCGCATGAGGTTCGGGCGGCCGGGGAATGCGATCTTAGTGCCGAGCGCGCCGGGTGCTACACGCTTGAAGCCGAAGGCGGGCACGAAATATGCGCTGCCCGCCGGGACGACCGCGGCGCTCCCCATCGCACAGTCGTTGTTCGCGTTGGTGATCCGGATACCCGTCAGACCGAGCTGGTAGAGCGCCGCCTTCGCGGTCGTGGACGCGCTGTAGATGTAGCCAACGAACGCCGCCTGGACGGGGAATCGTGCGTGATTCCTGGGGTGAGAGCGACGGCAGGGAAAATGTGAAAGGCACGGATCTGACTGGGAGGGGGTGACGGTAAAATAGTACACGCATCAAGGAACGATTTTACCGCGGCCTTCAATGCACCCGTGCTCGGAATCATAAAAGGCGGGTCATGCGAGAGTGCGTTGTACGTGATTGGTCGTTGAACCCGGGCTAGGGCTGAGAAAGTGTCAAGCACAACTGCAGCGGCAAAGTGCAAGCAGAGTAGCATACTTTTGCAAAGGCGGTGCAACCAACACTGGTGATAATACGCACTTTCCTTCTGCTACTGTACCATGGCCGTCAGAAGAAGAACAGGTGGCACGTGCCTCGCCAAAGGATCCGAGTTTGACGCGTAACGCGTAACGCGTAACACCGCACCTCTGTTCTCCCATTCCCTTCCGTTCTCTGCCTTGAAGCAAACAATTGGCCACTCTATGTGTCCTATGATAGCCCTTCCCTCCGATTTGGCTGACGAGCACGTCCTCGAACATCTTACCACACGATCTTCTTCGAGTTGATGCGCCAAACAACTCCAGACTCGGCCGTATGTTTGACCGTTTGGCGTATTACGTGCCTCACCCGTGTTGTTCCTTCCATCAAGATACGGGTTTGCAGTACGCGGAGGATGTGAGCCGTGTACGATATCTATGTGGTATCTGGTTGTCGCTTGTCCCTGTTGCTCCCATCCCGCCCAGGTATCATCCACCTACCGCACGACTAGCATTCCCAGCGTGTTTGAGAGGTGTGGATGGTCCGTAGGGGATCTATCCCACTCGGGCTTTCTGGATGTTTGCGGCTCTTTGAATGAATGACTAGCTGGTCATGCGTGTGAAGTCGGATGTGAGTTGGTTGTTGGTCCACTCACGAAGTCCTCTCCGAGTCACACCCCCTTCTCCCTTGACGTTTGCCTCTACGCACAATAAAAGTGCGGTTCGAGTGCAGAGCGTTGTAACTCTGTACACGATGCCAAATACCACCCTATGGGTTTGCACAAAGTCCACACGAATCGCGAACATAAACCATCGATAAGATATAGACTCACTTCAACAACGTGCACATTATGTATCTCTTGTCATCTCCGTTTTTCACACGTTCGACTGGGTTGATTAGCCAAAGCTCATCATAATTCCGTTGTGATATCCGTATGAACAAACACAATAAATATATACTCGTCTGCGAGCGTAATTGCCTCCTAAATGACGGAGGGATGATTAGAACTTAAACATTTATATTTCAAACACCAGGCCATAAGGTACGCAGCCAGTATGGAACTTCATTTTATTTGCTGACGTAGGACTCGAGTCCTTCATCACACTCCGTTTCTGAGTGGACGTCGACGACGGTTACAAGACAACCAGAGAGCTCGCGGACAGCGATGAGCTTATCAATGAACTTCTCTATAGATGATGTCCGGAACAGCTGGCCCACTAGGCAAATCAAATCAAGGGATGGTAACACTTCGGCGACCAGCTCTCCCGAAATGACATTCAGTGCGCGAGCAATGTACTCTGTGGGCTCCCGCGATAAATGCAGCGTCTGCGCGGTGGAGAATTGGCGGAGGAGGTGCAACCAATCAACGTTAACCATATCCTCTAATCGGGGATTTACCTCGAGCCCAACCCCGAGATGGAGATGGACCACATTAGAGAGTGGAGTGGGAAAATGGCCGAGAAACCGGGATATGTCTAAAACATGCCAATTAACCCCTCCACACAAGATAAAAACCTCTGGAGAGCCCCGATCCGAGACGATGAAGGAGACGGAGTCACTGAAAAATTGAACGCGCGCGCTCCTGGATAGGGTTAACTTGGGGGTGACTGAGCGATCGACGAACTCGGAAAATTGCGTAACCTGATAGCCAACAAGCCGGAGATAATCTATGGTAACCTGGTTTAGTTGAGGGCTGTCGATCTGGGCAACGAGGTCTTCCAGATACTCGCTAGCTCCAACGAAGCGAAAGGAGGTGAGAGCAGGAAGGACAGTCCGAGCCATGGGAAGCGGGCGTATTCGATCAGGGCGGGAGGTGTCCGACCGGAACCCAATGGCAAGGTGATCCAGCCTGGGCAATGTGGCCAAACACGCGACCATTGCCTCAGGTGAAATGTAACCAGTCGGGGGTATATCCCAAAGATCGAGCTTGACAGGGTCACTGGCCGACAAAAGAAGTATTGGTAATGTTGGATATGGAGTGCCGGATAGGGTGATTTCCTGTAAGCGTGGTGCAGATCCTCCCAAGAATTTGGCGGGAAGGGCGGGTGCAGGTAGGTCTCCATATCCCGAGCGAATAGAGACGCGTCAGTACCGGAAATGGCTCCTGCACCGCTGTGTCAAACTTCCCCGACCGCGAGCCCCATAGCACGGCGCCAATTTGAAGCTCGATATCACATACACGATCGCGGTGCTCGAGTGCAGAAATGATGTTGTCTTCATCGTGGGGCGTAATCTCGTACCAGAGATTGTTGTAACGAATGACGATAGGAAAAGCTGGCCAAACACTACCCAGATTCTTCCTGACAGGAAATCCGTATGTGTAGAGGATTTTGAGGTCAAGATGGTGTGGCGACGCAAAGATGATTTGTCGCCACGCTTGACATACGTGCGCAAGTAAGTGCCAGTTCCATACAGGGTTGAGGGTGTAGTTGTGATCTTTCCGATAGAAATCGAATATTTCAAGTAAGACATCGTCTGGGAGCATGCAAAATGTCGTCGGATGACTCTCGCCTGCAACACACAAACTCGGTTCTAGCTGCAGTTGCCACGGGCATGCTGAAAGACGTACGTATACCTTGAGTGTTTCCGTTTTGTTGTTTCTCGCAATGACCTTGAGCAATATCTCTGGTATGTGAAGTGGCACCAGAGGAGGAATCACCCAGTGGGGAGAGCGGACGAACGCTAATTGAGGACCAGTGAGTACCCAATCACTTCGTAGGCACTGGACAAACCCGGGAGAGCCGACCGATAAAAGCAGTTCGGTACCCATTAATGCGGGTAATGAACTAAGTGTTGCATTTCGGCACGCTCGACCCGGCCGACTCGAATCCTCAACATCTCTCGCCGCCGCGCACGATCGCGGCCATTCAAGCCTATTTCCGAGTTCATTTCGCCTCAAGCGCTGCCAGTCTCGTTTCAGCCTCATAGGGGTTCGCGCACCCCTCTTCCGTACATTCTCGGTCTCGTCCCCCGTCTTTTCCCGTTTTCCCGACTCCTGTTTCACGCCTGTAATGGCCCGTGCGCCTTTGTTTATCTTTACTGTACTTTGACTCTATTGCCTCATAAAATTTAGCTACACTGTATAAAAAAGCGCTTGTATGTTCTCGAATTATTATCCAGTTCTCTTCTATCTTTCCCTTGTGTGCCAATACTCCCCTCCAAAGCAAGCTCTTAAGTCGCTTTGCCATCGCTCTCGTCTTCTGTCTTCGATCGACTTCGCGCTTTCGTTTGTTCTCCCTCGCCGACTGAACCGGCCCCTCTCGGATATACATCACCTGACCAGCTCGATATAGCTGGCTCGTCCCTGTTGCTGCCCCACCTTTGATAACAAGGTTATGGGCCCTGCCGTTGCAGAATAAATCCGAAATCCCCGAGAATAAACCAGCGCGTACCTTTCCCTATTCAGAATCACGCTTACCGCATTCGTCATCATGAGCGACAAAGTAACCATCGTCAAATTGGCCAACGACGGATCCAACTGGGTCACTTATCGAAACCGCATGGTTTGGTCATTCAGGAACCGTAAATGGTCCGAACACCTTACCACCGACACGGTCCCCGCCACATGGGTAACCGTAGGCACCGTAACCCCGCAGCAGCGCTGGGACACGGAAGAAGCCGCCGCCAACGAATTTATCGCGGCATCAATCCCCGATCATGTATTCAATGAAGTCCAGGACAAAACAAGCGTCAAGGACACTTGGGACACTATCAAAGATATCTATGAAAAGCGATCGAAGATGATCACCGTCGATCTAGGACGACAACTTTCAGGAATCAAATTAGCCGAAGATGGAGACGCCCGCGCTCACCTCGCCCGCCTCACAGAGATGAAAGCACAGCTCGCGTCCATGGGAGCAACCGTCACAGATGACGAGTTTGCATCCATTTTACTAGGTTCCCTTCCCAAATCTTTTGCCTCCACTGTCGACGCCATAAACGCAGCAGCCGATCAAGCCGGCGCTTCCGTCGAACCAAGTCGGGTAATCCGATTAATAACCGACAAATATGACAGGCTCGTTATAGAAAAAGGCGGCAAAACCAGTGGCCCGGAAGAGGCCTTCTCAGCCAATGGGCAGAGACGCGACAAACGCAATGTGGAATGCCACAATTGCCACAGACTCGGCCACTACAAGTCCGATTGCTGGGCCAGAGGAGGCGACAAAGAAGGCCAAGGCCCGCCTCGAAGAGACAGAAATTCAAGCGACAATCGCAATACTCGCAACAATCGCAACAACCGTAACAGCAACAACTACAACAACCGGAACAACAATCGTTCCGGAAACGCGGCCAGCGCAGACACTGAAGATGCCTGGGCCGCAATTGAGGAGATTGAGGACGACTCCACTCCCACTCCACAGGTCTCCGCTTATCTCGCGGGGCCATTTACTCCTCCCCCTATCGAGATCGAGCTTTACGATTCCGGGGCATCCAGCCACATGTCCCCTTTCCAAAACCGTTTCATTAATTATCGCTCCATTCCCCCTCACGCGATCACCACTGCTAACAAGGGAACTTTCTATGCGATAGGCACTGGAGATCTTCAGATCGACGTCCCGAACGGGAACACTACCAAGCCCATTACTCTTCGCGACACCCTCTATGCGCCCGAAATGGGCCTCACCATCGTCTCCCTCGGCCGCATCATGCGTTCCGGATACTCAGTCGAACTCGACGACGATGCGTGCAAGATCAAGAGCAAATCAACTGGCAGCATCATAGGCGACATCCCCGCCAACGTCAACGGCCTATTCAAGGTCGAACACTCTCATACGGCTGCCAGCGCCGCCCCTCGACTCGAGCAAGTCGACATTCATACGCTCCATCGCCGCCTCGGCCATATCTCAGCCGACGCTATCCGCTCTCTCGTCCGCAACAACGCCATTGAAGGCGTCCAGCTCTTTGACGACGGCTCTCCCATCATCTGCGACTCTTGCCAATACGCTAAACTCACGCGCAAGGCCATTCGCTCTGAACGCGAGGCTCCTCCTGCTCGGCACTTCGGAGACGAAGTCCACTCTGATCTCTGGGGCCCTTCACCTATCTCTAGCCTTGGGGGCCGTCAATACTATGTTACCTTCACGGACGACCATACGCGCTACACGCACATCAACATTCTTCGCACTAAGGACCAGACGCTAGACGCTTACCGCGCTTTCGTATCTTGGGCTCGCACTCAGCACGGCGCCACCATCAAAGCTCTCAGGTCTGACCGCGGCGGTGAATACACCGGCCGCGAGTTTACTCGCTTCCTCCAGAGCGAAGGAACCGAACGACATCTTACCACGCACGACACCCCGCAGCACAACGGAATCGCGGAAGCACTAAACCGCAGACTCCTTGAACGCGTGCGGGCTCTCCTCCATCAGTCAGGCTCGCCCAAGAATCTCTGGGCCGAAGCTATTCAGTTCGCGGTTTGGCTCAAAAACCGCACATCTACTCGGGCTCTAGGCAACAATATCACGCCCTACGAAAAGCTCTATGGCAGCAAACCTAACCTCGCTGGCGTCCCCGAATGGGGACAAACTGTCTGGGTCCACTCTGGGACTGGCTCTAAGCTCGACGCGCGCGGAATCGAAGCGCGCTGGGTCGGATACGACTCTGACAGCCCACACGCTCATCGCGTGTATTGGCCTCACAAAAACTCAGTCTCAGTCGAGCGCAACATCAAGTTCACATCCCCGTACGTTACCGTCACCGTCGGTCGACCATTTATTACTCCCGCGCCGCAGCCAGCACCGGCGCCCGCTCTTCCTGGTCCACCAGCACCTCCTGCGATTCAACCATTACTCCCTCTCTACGTCCCAGCACAGATCGTGCCAGTCACACCACAGGCGCCTCAGCCTCCCGAAGAAGGAGAAGGCCGCGGCGACACACAACAAGTACCGGGAGGGTTGCCTACCTCCCGGGCATCATCATCCTTACCGCCTCTCACCCCTTCGCCTTCCGCTTCGGCACCACCTCAAGAAGAACTGCGGACGCCAACTAGGCCGCGGCGACCACTTACTGTACCGCCGCCACCGCCTCCGAGAAGCACAGCCAGAGGCAAACAACCAGAAGAGCCGACGTGCAAATCAGAGCGCATCCCCAAACCAACCTTCAAGGCCCGCGAACTATTCGGCAAAGACCCGGATCTTGAAGGCCAGCCAAGCGCAGCCGCGAAGAAGTGGTACCATCCGGATTGGCCCGGACACAGCGCCTCGAGCGCATACGCGGCTGACATTGACCCTACCCCAGAATACGCCTACCTCGCAGACGACGAGGAGCTCATGGAAGCTGTCATCACCGACTCTCAAGACGACCCAAAAACACTCTCACAAGCGCGATCTCGCTCCGACTGGCCTAAGTGGCAGGAAGCGATGGATCGCGAAATCGCAACCCTTGAAGAAGCCGGGACTTGGTCGACAGTCCCGAGACCCGCCGGCAAGAACATCGTCGGCAGCAAGTGGGTCTTCCGCATCAAACGGAAGGCCGACGGAACTATCGAGAAGTACAAGGCGCGCCTCGTAGCGCGCGGATTCACCCAAAAGTTCGGCATCGACTATTTCGACACCTTCTCCCCCGTTGCGCGCTTTTCAAGCTTCCAAATCATTCTCGCCATCGCCGCCCGCAACGACTGGGACATCGACACCTTCGACTTCAACGGCGCTTACCTCAACGGAGAACTTAGCGACGATGAAGACATCTATATGCAATCACCTCCCGGATACGACACTCAGGGTGTCATGGACGCGTATTATTTTCCCTATTTTTCTGTATTTATACGGATTTATACGGCGAAGATATGAAGGGCCGAAGTACAGAGGTACTCGTTAGTCACATGCGTTTGCCACCATGTGCACGTGATCGTGGGATTAGTATCCCTCATTAGTATGGACTCATCGGATTGGACGATAAGGATGGAAGGGACTAGAAGGATCTAGAACGTGCTTAGTAGTTTACGCTTACTCGCTGTATTAGGTTTTACTCAGCAAGTGGAGCCGCTCGTAAGCGTTATGACAGAGTGCCACGTCAGCACCATAGATAACGCTATTAATAGACACGACGCGTCAGCTCCTGAGTCATAGGACCTTACTGTACACTTAGTAATAGTGTTCGAACTCAGTTTAGACTCAGCCGCAGTAGTGTATATAAGCTTCCCTGTAGCGTCCTGAGTGGAACCAACTTGTCCTCTTGGTTCTCCACTCAGGTGCGCATTCCTCTGTATTCCCTTACCTTTCTCCAATCTAACTTGTCCTCTTGGTTCTCCACTCAGCGTGCCACAGTGTGATCACTGACAGTTTGAGTCCTTGTATAAAGGCTCCACGTTCCTGTCCCCTCCACTGTGACTGTACGTTTGGCGCGTGACTTGTCTCCGCGTTAGGTTGAGTGTGCTCCCTTACAGTTCACATTACCTTTCACTTGACTTGGCGTAGCGCGGCAGTCGCACCGCTACATTAGGACAAGTTCTCTTTCACACTCTCGGGTCACCCACCCGCCAGTTCTTACTTCCTTTATCATCTTTCCCTCTAGGTGGTTGACGACCATCAGTCCCTTGTGTTATCTACCTCACTCTTTGCCTGTGGACCTCCGTAAGCAGAATCTGTGCATTCGTGGTACAACTCTAGTGTCCGTAAAATCGGCATAGATTGTGCTTGCCTTTATTTGTCGTATCTGGTCACAGTTCGACATCTGGGTACTGGCTGCAGAACTGGTCACCACGCCAGATAAGCTGCAGTTAGACGTTGAGCCAGCCAGGCCCAGCCTGCGACAGCTGTACGCGTAGTAAACAGAAAAGTTTGAGAGCGCTTCGGCGTGAGAGGCAGCCGACAGGTCGAGAAGACTGAGGCAGACAGCCTTGTAGCTCTACACATATCCCTACCCTATTCCTGAGTGTCCCTTTATCGCCGCAGCCTCGCGCAGTGTGAAACAATCACTGTGTATTGGTCTCGCTTGATAGGGCATTCCACGCATCCTCGAGTTAGCGTTTCGCGCTCGTTGTATCCAGTCGTCATAAATCCATCTTCTTCCATTTTTCATCCTGCCTCGCATATTTGCGAACGTTCGTGCCCGACTCCGTCATCTCTTTAGGAGGAGACAAGCTTCCATACCACCAATCCCGACGCCCCCTAGTAATCAAGCCTCTGCTTCGGCATCGCTTCACGTATTAAGGACACCTCAGATTACCAACGAGCGTGCTCCATCCCCATCTTTATCAACCCACGGGTCGTCATCAGCTTCATTCCATTCCGCACACTCCTCCTCCCAAGAAACCCTCGCCCAGTCCGGCGAAAGCTTCGTAGACGAAGACGGTGTCAATATCCGTTACCAGGGATTCCAGTTAGAACTGCCCCCTCGTAACCTAGCCGAACAATACGTGCAGGCTATCTACTCGTTCCCTAACTACCACTACGGCCTTTTAGAGCTTTACGGCTTAGGCGGTGAAGTTAACGGAACCGGATATACCGTTCCCCAGTTGGTCGCATTTGCCGCAGACCTAGTCCCACGCCTCTCTCCCCCTCCCTCTCCCTCACCACCTCACAGTGGCTCCCAGCGGTCGGCAGAAAGCCAAGCAGGCTCAAGCTCAGTATCCCCGCGGAGTTCACTCCAAATTCGCGCTCCCTCCCCTCACGAAGAGTGAAAAAGTCTTCACTTCTTCAGTAGTCGATTGGGACGATATCTCGCCTGACGAACAGTTAATTCTCCTAGAGAATTATCGAAAGGCGCAAGAAGAAGCCGAGAGAAAAGAGAGACAGGCCCAACTAGACGCAATGGCCGACCCCACAGCATCCACATCCGCAGCCGCCACGGGCTCTGCACCCGCTCCTCCCACAGTCCAGGATTGTCTGGACCTCATACACCAACTCAGTTTGGCCATGGGCGTAATAGCCCAAGAGGTCAAAGATCTCACGCAGGCAGTCGGCGCATCTCACGCGGCCCGGCCCCATTCTAATGGTAACAAAAAGGATATAGTGGCCCGCCCAAAGCCTTGGGACGGGAAAGGCGACTCTACAGAAGCCCGTCATTTCCTTGCCGCTTACCATAACTGGGCCGGCTCCGTGGGGGACGCAATGAACACCTGGAACGATGCAGACAAAAGGTGGTACATTGACGAAGGTCGATGGACCGCGGCCGCCCTCAACCTTATGGAAGGGGACGCAAAAACCTGGGCCCTTCCATATCTGGAAGAGGCAAATCAAGGTGGATCGCCATTTGGCGGAACCTTTGCCGGTTTCATCAAGGCTTTTAACCTTAGGTTTAGTCCGCGAGACACCACAGACTTAGCGCGGGAGGCGCTCAAAAAGACAAAACAAGGTCGCAAGGAGGCGACCCAGTATATATCCCTGTTCGACCAGTATGCCGGACAGACAAAGTGGTCTGAAGAAGACCTATGCACCCGGTTCTACGATGGCCTCTCAGAGGAAATCAAGGACATCCTCGCATTCACGGGGAAAACTGCTCTAAGTTACAAAGACCTGCGAAAGGCCTCGCAAGACATCGATCAACGCATGCGGGCCCGGAAAGCAGAAAAGGGGGGCGAAAGCTCCCGAATCACACCTACATCGGCCAATCCCGATGCCATGCAAGTAGACGCCACGCGTCAGCAAGGCAAGAAACCGGGACCAGCCGATATCCTCAAAACTAGAGCAGAGTACCAGACGTGGATGAAGGGGAAATGTTATGGGTGCGGGTCAACAGAACACTCGAAGAAGGATGGAAACCACGAACGAGACGTGTGCAATTGGTGCCAGAGAGTCGGGCCACCGTGCACCCGTCTGCATGACCAAGAAGATGGGGAAGCCAGCTAAGGCTAAGGCTGCAGCAACGGACTCCCCTAGTCCACCATCCTCTTCAAATACTGCGGTAGCATCCGCCTCCTCCAGTTCAAGTACCTCTCCGGCCAAGACGTCACAGGTAGACGTAGCCAAATTGATGGAGATGGTGAAAAAGCAGCAAGAGCAGATCGAATCGCTCAAGGCGGCTTTTTAGTGCAAGGGTACCAGCAGAGCTGCGTCTGGCCCCTTATTTACAGTAGATGACTCGGCTTCCTGTAGTTGTACCATATGTTTACGCTCTCGCCTCGTTTCGGACTTATCTCCTGTAATTCATACAATTCAATTCCTCTACCTGTAAGTTAGATAGTAGTGTCGGTTCCGTTTCTTGTCTTCTCGGCCCCTCCACATCTACATCTGCCTCGGAGATGAACAATATATGTAGTGTTCCTGTTGCTCCACCCCTTTCTCGAAGCAGCGCCGCACGTGATGATTTCTGATGCAGCACTGTCTTCAACTATTATTCCCGAAACAAAAGATAAAAAATCACACTTTCATATTTCTGTGTATTTAAAAGGACGTCATCGTACTGTAAAAGTAGCAGCAATGGTAGACTCGGGGGCAACTTCGTTGTTCCTCGACAAAAAGTACGCTGACCGCCACAAGATGTTCCAGGTTCCTCTTGAGAGTCCCATTATCCTCTATAATATAGACGGGACGCTCAACGAAGCCGGTAGTATCACCCACAAAGTTCGACTTAATCTCCAAGTCGGACCAACGGAAGAAAGTCATGACTTCTTAGTCACTTCCCTTGGACCAGAGAACGTCATTTTGGGACTACCCTGGCTTAGATTACGGAACCCGGAAATAGATTGGCAGGAAGGCACAATGCGTCTCAATTCCACCGCTGAAAAAGCGCCACCGGAACTTGAGATAGAGGTGACGCGCATTATGGCAAACCGTATGGAACGCCGCCGTCTCCTTGCGGAGAAAGTGCTAGACACGGCCCAGGACGAAGTTTTCTGTTTGGCAGGCTTTACGTATAGTCAGCAGATAGCCGAGAAAAGCTACTGCAGCCAAGCCAAAGAAAACCTTCGAAGAAATGGTGCCCAAGCACTATCGTGACTTCGCAAAAGTCTTCTCTGAGGAAGAATCCCAGAGGCTCCCAGAACATCAACCGTGGGATCACGCCATAGATCTTGAACCAGATGCAGTCAAGCACTGGAAGATCAAGACGTACCCTATGTCACCCAGCGAGCAAGTGGAACTCGACAAATTCCTGCAAGAACACATTGCTAAAGGATATCTAGGTCCCATCTAAGTCACCGATGGCCTCCCCAGTATTCTTTATCAAAAAGAAAGACTGGAAAGCTCCGTCTAGTGCAGGATTATCGCCGTCTTAATAAAATTACTATTAAGAACCGATACCCACTTCCACTCGCAGCATGACATCATCAATCGGTTGAAAGGAGCAGAGTACTTCACCAAGTTTGACGTTCGATGGGGCTATCATAATATTCGAATCCGAGAAGGAGACGAATGGAAGGGTGCTATAGTCACCAATCGCGGACTGTTCGAGCCAAAAGTAATGTACTTTGGCATGACCAACAGCCCTGCAACCTTCCAAGCCCTCATGAACGCAATATTCGCGGATCTCATCGCAGAAGGAGAAGTCGCAGTTTATATGGATGATATCCTCATCTATAGCCGAGACCTTAACCACCATCGCAAAATTGTACGCGAGGTGCTCAAAAGGCTCGAAAACTACGATCTCTATCTCAAACCTGAGAAATGCGATTTCGAGAAACGTGAAATGGAGTACTTAGGGATGATTATCCGTCCCGGAGAAGTGCAGATGGACCCTGGCAAGGTCTCTGCAGTAAGGGAGTGGCCTACGCCCACGAATCTCAAAGAAGTTAGAGCATTCGTTGGGTTCGCCAACTTCTATCGTAGATTCATTAAGGACTTCGCGGCTATCGCCCGACCCTTACATGACCTCACGAAGAAGGATACTCCATGGCACTGGCATTCTGAACAGCAGAAAGCTTTCGACGATCTTAAGGGACGTTTCGTTCAAGAACCTATCTTAAAGGTGTACGATCCAAACCTCCCTACCCGCGTCGAAACAGATGCTTCAGGATTTGCTACTGGCGGGATACTCACTCAGAAGTACCCAGACGGTCTTTGGCACCCCGTTGCGTATCGCTCAGAGTCAATGAGCAAAGAAGAGCGCAACTACGAAATCTACGATAGAGAAATGCTCGGCTTAATCCGCGCCCTAGAGGACTGGAGACACTTCCTCGAAGGC
The DNA here is from genome assembly GCA_021527775.1 of Lactarius sanguifluus. Lineage (NCBI taxonomy): Eukaryota > Fungi > Basidiomycota > Agaricomycetes > Russulales > Russulaceae > Lactarius > Lactarius sanguifluus. The sequence continues at coordinate 3,402 of JAKEYF010000656.1, read as the reverse complement.
ATCTCCTTTGAAGCGATCACCGACCATAAGAATATGGAATGGTGGGCAAGCATGAAAGACTTAAATCGCCGGCAAGCACGCTGGGCATTATATTTAAGTCGCTTCGCCTTTAAGATCACTTACAAGAAAGGAGATTCTATGCAGGCCGATGCACTCAGTAGATTTTCCAAAGACCACGTCAGGGACAACGAGGATAACCGCCAGGTTCAGGTATTACAACCTAAGCATTTCCTCAATGCCGCCCAAGCACACTTCCGCCCAGAAGTGGACTCCCTTGGCAGCCGCATCAAACTCGCATCCATTAAAGAAGCCGAAGTCATAGAGGGTCTTAAAAGTCTACAAAAGACCGCTCCAAAGGCTCTTACGGATGGAGTTGCGCTGTGGGAAGAAGAAGACGGTTTCGTTTATCACCGCGGAAAGCTATACGTCCCAAACGATCGCGCCCTTAGAAGGGACGTGGTAAAGTCATGCCACGATACGACGATCGCAGGACATCCCGGAAAAAATGGAACCATCGAGCTAGTTAGCCGCTATTATTGGTGGCCACGCATGGCAGGCCTTATAAGTTCATACGTAGAAGGTTGCGATCGATGCCAACGTTATCGCAAAGATCTGCACCCAAAAGCTATAATTCAGCCGCAAGAAGTACCTGAGGGTCCATGGCAGTTAATTGGGATCGATTTAATCGGCCCTCTGCCTATGTCACGTGGAAAGGATATGATCCTTAACATAGTGGATCACTACACAAAACAGATCCATCTATTTCCAGTGACTTCTCAGATTACGGCTGATGGGGTAGCATCCATCTACTTTGAACAAGTCTTCCCCTTGCACGGGATACCTCGAAAGATCATTAGTGATCGAGGACCCCAGTTTGCTGCAAGGAGCATGCGGGCACTATACAAACGACTAGGAATAGACGCAGGTCTTACTACAGCCTATCACCCTCAAGCTAATGGACAGGTAGAACGCAAAAATCAAGAAGTAGAAGTCTACTTGCGCCTGTTCATTAGTAAAAGGCAGGATGATTGGGCAGACCTGCTCCCTACGGCAGAATTCGTAATCAACAGTAGGCTCAACTCTGCAACGGGTCACACCCCGTTCGAGCTACTGTACGGCTATACGCCGGATTTCACGATTCCTGCTGGCAGGCCAACTGGTATTCCAACGCTCGACAAGCGTCTTCAACACTTAGTTTCCTCTAGAAAGGATGCAGAGGCAGCTCTACGCCAAAGTAAACGGCGAATGCAGACAGACGTTGAACAAAGGCATAAGCCACACGCCTTTAACGTCGGGGATAAAGTCTGGTTGCAAGCTAAGCAAATAAAGATACACCAGCAGTCGTCGAAACTGGGCCCTAAACAGTTAGGCCCATTTGAAGTCACTGAAGTTAGAAGTGACGTCGACTACAAGCTGGCACTCCCCCCTGCATTACGGATCCATGATGTATTTCATGTAGACCGCCTCTCCCCTTACAAGGGAAACGAAGTTAATGGGCTTTTGCCACCTCCACCTGAACCCGTCACAGTTGAAGGGGAAGAAGAGTACGAAGTAGACCACATAAGGGATTCAAAACTCTTTGGTCGTACTCTTAAGTACCTAGTTCGCTGGAAGGGCTATGGAGAAGGCGAGGACACTTGGGAACCTGCTAAAAACCTAGCGCATGCCCCGGAAAAACTTAAGGAGTTCCACTCCTTAAACCCGGGCGCACCTAGAAAAATAGCAGCTCTCATTTACGCGTCCTTGCCTTGGCAGTCTCCTCATATGTACACAGAGGCCAACGCGGACGTCGACCCTTAAGAAGGGGGGTGATGTCATGGACGCGTATTATTTTCCCTATTTTTCTGTATTTATACGGATTTATACGGCGAAGATATGAAGGGCCGAAGTACAGAGGTACTCGTTAGTCACATGCGTTTGCCACCATGTGCACGTGATCGTGGGATTAGTATCCCTCATTAGTATGGACTCATCGGATTGGACGATAAGGATGGAAGGGACTAGAAGGATCTAGAACGTGCTTAGTAGTTTACGCTTACTCGCTGTATTAGGTTTTACTCAGCAAGTGGAGCCGCTCGTAAGCGTTATGACAGAGTGCCAAGTCAGCACCATAGATAACGCTATTAATAGACACGACGCGTCAGCTCCTGAGTCATAGGACCTTACTGTACACTTAGTAATAGTGTTCGAACTCAGTTTAGACTCAGCCGCAGTAGTGTATATAAGCTTCCCTGTAGCGTCCTGAGTGGAACCAACTTGTCCTCTTGGTTCTCCACTCAGGTGCGCATTCCTCTGTATTCCCTTACCTTTCTCCAATCTAACTTGTCCTCTTGGTTCTCCACTCAGCGTGCCACAGTGTGATCACTGACAGTTTGAGTCCTTGTATAAAGGCTCCACGTTCCTGTCCCCTCCACTGTGACTGTACGTTTGGCGCGTGACTTGTCTCCGCGTTAGGTTGAGTGTGCTCCCTTACAGTTCACATTACCTTTCACTTGACTTGGCGTAGCGCGGCAGTCGCACCGCTACACAGGGGGAGCACGTCAAGCACCTTCACAAATCCCTGTACGGACTCAAACAAGCCGGGCGCAAGTGGTACGACACCCTGCGCCGCGCTCTTATGGATTTGGGCTTCGGCGTTCACAACGCTGACCCCGGCGTCTTCTCCATTTACGACGAAAAACACCTTTCCATCCTCGCAGTCCACGTTGACGACTGCATGATTACAGGTAGCTTGGACGAGCTTATTCGAGACTACAAGCAGAAGCTTAATTCCCGCTATTCCCTCACCGATCTCGGCTCCATCCACTGGCTTCTGGGCATCAAAATCACCCGCGACCGTGATGCGCGAACCATCTCCCTTTCCCAGACCAGCTATATCGACACCATCCTTTCCCGCTTCTCTCTCAGCGACGCGAAACCCGTCGCCACTCCTATCATCCCCGGGGCCTCTTACAGCAAAGCCGACGCACCCTCAGACGACACTGAAGCAGCACATATGAAGAAGATCCCTTACCGCGAGGCCGTCGGCAGCCTCATGTACGCCTCCATCGCTACACACCCCGACATCACCTTCGCCATATCCACCCTCTCTCAGTTTCTCGATAACCCCGGCGAAGTTCACTGGGAAGGCGTCAAACGCGTCTTCCGTTATCTCGCCGGCACCAAACATCACTCGCTCACCTTCGGAAACGAGCGACATGACCTCATGGGCTATACTGACACCGATGGCGCAACCCAGGACCATCATCATGCGATATCAGGCTTCGCTTTTCTCATCGACGGCGCCGCAGTTTCATGGGCCTCTCGCAAGCAAGAAATCATCACCCTATCCACCGCCGAGGCCGAATACGTCGCAGCGACTCACGCGGCCAAGGAATGCATTTGGCTCAGGAAACTCACCGA
>JAKEYF010000655.1:0-21779 GCA_021527775.1 Lactarius sanguifluus | reverse complement strand
CACGGTCTGTTGTACACTGGGGCCCACATCACTTTCCTCAGAACAGAAGATGTACGGAATAACGTCGCCAGCTCGAATAGCGACGTTGCGTTCCCTCATTCTAAGTGCGACTTGCACGTGCGGCTGATTTTTTGCGTCGGGGTAGTCGTCGGGACTCTTGCCGAGTCGCTTGTGGATGATGAACTCGTCGAGCTTGATCTTGCTGCCACGCACATCCTCCCCGATGGTAGCGAGATACTCGTGGATGCGCTCAACAACGGTCTCCGTAGCTTCGCCGGACAGTATTTGATCCAGGACGTACTGCGAAACCGTCTTCGACAGTGCGCAGTACTCGCGACGCTTCATGTCAAGACCTTTGATTTCCGTCGACGTTCTGAGGCCATCTTCGACCTTGATCGCGGCATACTTTTTTCTTTTGGAGCAGGAGCAATCGTTGGAAAACACCGTCAAGATCGATCTCGAGCAGCTTGTAGCGATCATTGACCGCCTTCTTCAACTCTGCCGAAATTTTCAGAGCTTCCGAAAGTTCGGTGACGTTAGAGTTGACAAAGACAGAATCGGTGTCCCCATAGATAACCTAAACGCAAGTCAGCACGGTAGGCAGGATGCGGTGTTTATCTTTTACTTACATCAAGTTGCAGACTCTCCGCAAGCTCTCGCGTGTGTGTCAAAATCTCGCGTCCCTTGAATGTCGTCAAGGCTGCAAGTGGCTTGGCATAGAAGCGCGAGTATTCGAAGCCAAGACATCCATACATAGAGTTGGCCGTGAGTTTCAACGCTTGCTGTTTGATATCATACTAAACCCCGACAACCATTGACATGGTCCGTGAAAAGCAGCGAACAACGCACCTGCAGCCACTTGGCATGCGGGAGTGACCGATCTTTCATGAGAGCCTTAACTTGCCGACGCCGGTCTACGAGCGTGGCGATAAGACGGGGAAGCACGCCTTGCGGGACCCCAGACGCGGGTGGCTCGGGAATATCTTTATCCTAGGGGTCTGCGTTCAGCGAATTTTTTAAAATTACCCGAGATACCTTCAACGCACGTCTGAATCTTGCCGATCTACAGTGGTAAAGTCGATGTTGTACTCCTGAATGATGCTGGGATACAAGGAATTGAAGTCCATGACCAAGATAAGCTTGTCCCATAAACCGCGCTTGGGCTTGAAGACCAAACCACCCTTGTACTTGTTGTCCCGTTTGCCTTTACTAGATGTCTTAGCTTCGCCACCCTCGCCGTGCTCTTCTGGCTCAACTTTCACTGGGACGGCCTTCTTTCCCCATTGTTTGTCTGGGCAGATGTACTTTAGTCGATGGAACTCGTGCAATAGAATGTATTCGTTGCGTTCCGCGCGTCCGCCGTTCAATGTCTTGTTCCTGACGGAGGGTATCAGTATTATCGAGGGGCTCAACGCTAATTTGACGCCCACCAGGAATTTCCGGCTAAATTCGTGAGTTGTCGTGTCAAGGGCAAAAACTTGCACCTTCGCGGCTATGGCCATCTGGTAGTGTGCATCTAGCTCGCAGTGCCGCACGAATGTGATCAGCCGCTCTGGCGTGCTGACGCCGTCGTCGAAATAGCTCCCCGTGTCTTCAGCGTCTATGTCCTGTCTGATACTCTTGAGGTGCGTGGCGCACATCTCCGTCATCGACCACGTGGTTGAGGATATCATGCTTTTGGCACCGTCAGAGGCGAGATCACAGAGCAGTCGGCCATTCAAAAAGCGGAGGTTTGTACCCTGCCGACCAATGCCCGGCCATTTTGAACGTCGGAAGCGACCAATGCGAGACCAGTGATCTGCCTTCAACTCTCTCATCCGGTGGAGGAGAATATCCAAGGAAACTCCAAGGAAGTCGTACCCGACAATAACATCAGGATCAGCTTTATGCAGCGTTACTGAGGTATTCGAATTAGCGAGAAGACCGGTAGATGGAGAGGCATCACGAACCCAAAAGACTGTTCAGGAGCATACGCTCGTTGTTCATCGGTGAGATTAGGCCTTTCGCATTAGACTTCACCGTTGCTTCAAAGCCAGGAGGAAAGCGCCCTAATGGTCGGACGAGGGTATGGACTGTGCATGGTAGTGCTTCCGGTGGTGTTGGGTCATCGAGTTGAGCTGTCGGAGACGATGATGAGCTTGCAACTCCGGGAGAAACCCTACCCACTATTTGACCAGATCCTTGCCGTTGCGCATACTATCTCCCGGATATTTTCTTGATGGTTTACAATTGTGCGAATACTCAGGCTAGCAATTGTGAGGGGAGGGGTTTCTCTCGGCGCGTTCAGATCCGTTTCCGGAAAAGGGTTGATATCTTTCGGGTCCGTCACGGTTACTTCGAACTTGCACCAGGAAACCTGCGCAAGACCTGAATGGCAGTATACATTCGGTTTTCCAAAAAGCACCTACCCCTTTGTACTCGACATGAGGCTGCTTGACCTGGAGCCAACAAGGTCCCATGATTTTGCGTTTCAAGACGAGAAGCTCAAATGCGTTTGTATTGCACCCGAATATTCGAGAAAAGGTTGGGCTGGTGGCGTCCGCGGAGATTTGGGATTCTATGGATGGGGCCCTCGCTCAACAAATATACTGGTAAAAAAAAACTGGTAACCCTCCTTACCGTCGAAGCCGTAGACAACTTTCAACCACTGGGTTTCCTCCCGAGGGACGCCAGGCTCGCCAAAAGCATATTTTCGCTTTACGAACTTTGCCTTCCAGCCTTTTATCCCAGCTCTTTTCCGAACCTGGTCAAAATCTTTCCAGACTGCCTGCATGTCTGGGACGATGTCCGTCTCAAAACCCTCGTCATCGAGTTGGTACGGACGCGGAAGTACAAACAAGTTACGCTGTAGATTGGCCACAGTTACACAGCAGGAGACATAGGACTTGCTATTCTTGTCGAGAGTCTTCCCGATAAAATAGAGGACACCCTCGTGTTCAAGATAGTCGAGCCAGAAGAATCGAAACGAGCCATCCTCCTCCAGCGCAGATATCGTGGACGCATGAGTAGAGGACGAAGATCCCGCCACTCCACTACCGAGCTTTCCGAAGGTTTCATCAGTTTTCACGGTGAGCGAGTCATAGACAGAAAGCCAAGAAGGGCTTTCCTCTTTTATGACAGCAGCATTGTTTACCCCCAGCTTCGGCACCTTTTCATTCGGCGGTTCCACCTTGGGTTTCATAATAGGTTTCTCATCCGTTTCCATCAAATCGTGGATGGGGATATCGTCGAATGCGTAGTCAAACTCGTCCTCATCCGCGTCAACAGGCCCAGCAACACCCATCGCACCCATCTTCTCGGTTGTCGGCGCAATTCCCTTGGCTTCTGTCCTGACTTTCTTCTTCGGACTTGTGAGGAGGCCGTCGTCCGAGGACAAGTCATTGCCAATGTCGAAACCGTCCGAGGGGAGTCCATCCGAGGAAGTGTCCGCATATGTATCGCGGTGACCGTAATTACCCCTGCTCGCATGCACGTTACTTCTGCTCGCTGAGGGCCCAGGAGAGGAGGAACGGTCATCATGGCGATATTGATATTTTGGTGCAGGCTTCCGCTTCCGCGGTGTCACTTTGGAAGCAGCCAAGGAATCAGTGACGTCCCAATCGCCGAGCAGCCCCGACATGAAGGCGTTTTCTTGCTCATCCGACACGGCTGGGCGATAGGCACTGAGCGAAGTGGTCGCAGGAGGAGCGGGCTTGCTTTTCGTCTGCCCTTTGGGCTTGTTTTTACCCTGTTTCGTTTTAGCTGTTGGTAAATTGTCGGATCAGAAAGACAGGTGGAAGGGGTAGGGCCACATATACGCACTTGATCTGCGCATGACCTCATCTCCTGAGTCGTCCTGCGCGTCATCATCCCCGTTTCCCCAGTCGTCCATGCCATTGTCAACGTAGTCCCCGACGCCGTCGTCAATAACGAAGTCGTCTTTGGCAAGACGTCCCTGGACGACGCTCTTGTATTGGTCCTCTGTGACTTCATCATATATTTCTACGTCCTCTTCCTGAGCATTGAGAAGGATTTGGCATCTGAGATTGCAAGCCAATGCACATATACGAGCAACCACTGACCTTCCATTCTCGCCGACCCCCTTGTCGAGCGAGCTTGAGCGCAGCAAATTTATCTGCTTTCGATTGACGATCTCTACGCGAACGATCTGCCATAAGATAGGAATCGCAACAACGAAGAGCGTGCAAGACGCGTTTTAGCTTAAGCAGCGTTGGACGCGCTGCAAACACGCTTTGGGGCGGAGCTGAAAAGCGTGTTGCTGATGTAATTTCTTTTTACACTCGTCTTCGCACCCTCAGTCATATGCTACCAACACGCATACTTCGCATCGCACGTCCCCAGATCTTACGGCTACGGCACCCGCCTCCAACCCTATTCTCATTATCGCGGCTACGTCTACCCTCGACAGTGCGACACAGTTCCAGTGGTGTGCCCTCTGGCTCAGCACCACCTGCAGTGACCTCGGACTCTCAAACAGCAAGATCCGGCGCAAATGAGCTCCGGCTGTCCTTAACCTTTACGTGCACAGCCGCAAATTGTGATACCCGATCCACTCACCAGTTCACCAAGAGATCATATGAAAAGGGGATCGTCTTAATAGAGTGCCCAGGGTGTAAGAAAAGGTATGTACCGCAATCAAGTGTTGCCTCTACATCCTACGGCCATGCAGCTCCCCTGACCATTTGTAGGCACCTGATAGCCGACAATCTCGGATGGTTCAAAGACTCGACAGAGGATGGCAAACTACGCAATGTAGAAGACCTGCTCCGTGCTCGAGGTGAATCTATTCGTCGCGGGCAGTTGAATCCAGACGGTTCGATCGAGGTGAATGAATGACCACATTTCAGGCGTCATTTGTTCCAACTTCTGTGAGTGGCGTCTTAATCTCGCGTTGTCCCCAGCGTCTTACAAGTGTGCAGAAGTTAATCCTTCTATTTCGACGAGTAGATTTTGTCATGGATATAACAACGCAGCTATGAAGATGCAGCCTGCATAGCAGCCTCCTCATCTGCCTTGGGGACGATGTTATGCTTCGTCAAGAGCTCCTCGAGTTCTCCGGATTGGTGCACTATAATGATTAGACATTAGCATACAGTTACCAACATAGTATCAACACCCTACTCACTCCCAAGGACGATGTCGCATCCCCCGATAAATTCAGAATTAACATACAGTTGGGGGACCGTGGGCCATTCCCTACACGAGGCAAGGGAATCAACTCATCTGCAATTAGCTAGCAGATCGCACGCACGAAAATTCCTTGATTCCGTTCCTCAACTCGGAATCCTCTAGCACGTTATACGTGTGCATTTTCTCTGGTGGGACGCTATGTAGATCTAATACTTGGATGACGGCACGGGAAAAACCACACTGCGGCAGCTGCGGTGTACCCTTCATAAAGAGGACAAGTGGGGAGGCGTCGATGGCCTTTTGAATTTGTGCGCGTGCTTCGGAAGACAGAAGCCTGCGGAAGACGAATGAGGCAGCTTTGGGTGACCTGCGGGCCAAAGGGGCGAGCTAAAGAATGATGAGCGTAATGCTGTAGTCCCATAGTGGCTTCCACACACCGTGAGCCTTGGAATGGATGATAACATGATGGTTCAAGTCGTGGTGAGTTGGTGGGGGAAATGGTCGCCAATGCTTACATCAGTTCCACTGACTCCACCCGGGCCGGTTGATGTCTACTGTAATCCAGACATTGCCATTCGCCGCTACTGTGCGGCCACCAGGCTACTCACACAGTGTCACACAGAGAGATACGTGGACCAGTGGGGATCGTCACTGTTAAGGAGGCGAACAACGTTGAACCACAGAACTGGTGCGGGTTACGCAAACCGTACGTGTGTCCGTATAACGTGTAGTTTCTCACCCACCATCTCATTCGGGCCCCCACATCTTTCCCGATAGGACGAACGAGCACTGTTCCCGATGGGGCAAACGCAACTTTTGGACGAGCGCATGGGAACAAAAAATCCCGTTTCGTCACGCAAATTGGCTCGGAGAGAACACTGTTAATGTGTAGAAGCGGCCGCCAGCATCACCCACACAGCTAACGACACACACTAACGACACGAGCGGGCGTTCGATCGTTAACCCGGGCCGACGCGTAGTTATATAGGCTGTCACCAATTCCGAACCGAGGAATTCAAGTGGCACTCACCAAAGTTCTCTCCGAACCGACACGATGAAGATTGAGGACCGGACGTTCATAGTCTCAGGAGGGTGAGTTGCATCTGGGCCACTGGGGGACATCCGTCCGATTTTTCTCTACAGGTCCTCTGGCCTCGGACTGGCGACCGTCGAAACCATCCTTAATGAAAAAGGATACGTTGCCATCGTGGATCTGAAGGGGCCGGACTTATCTTCTTTTGGGCCAGCGTCCAGCCGGATCCATTTCTGGGAGTTGGATATCTCCCAAGTCGAAGACATCACCAGGGTTGTTGAACAAGTCGTCTTGTGGACGAAGGAAACCGGCTCGCAGCTAGGGGGCGTCATAAACTGTGCCGGCGTTGGGACAGCAGCGAAGGTAGGCTAGATGCTTTGTTCGTTCCTTCGTCTGCTCTACTAACTGAACACTACCTCCCAAATAGATCATAGGCGCTAAGGGCGAACCTCACTCCCTTGATGTGTGGAACTTTGTTTTAGGAATCAACTTGACTGGGACATTCAATCTTACACGACTTGCCTGCAAATATCTGGCGAGGGTCCCGCCGGAAGGCCCCGATGGGGAGAGAGGCGTAGTTATTATGGTGGCAAGTGCGGCTGCTGTACGTCTATGACTTGATCCCCATTGCTCAACTCCGTTGGCTGACATCATTCCTGTCATCTCGCAGTTTGAGGGCCAGCCTGGCCAGACTGCTTATAGTGCCACAAAAGGTGCGCTTGTCAGCATGACGCTACCCATGGCCCGCGATCTCGAGCGGTTTGGCATTCGTGTGGTCACTGTTGCTCCTGGAGCGTTCATCACACCGATGTCGAATGTCATGAGTAAGAAGGTTAAAGAAAGCCTGGCTCGCGACTTGTTATTTCCAAGGCGCATGGGGGAGCCGCATGAGTTTGCACAGACGATAAAGTGGATTGTGGAATGTCCTTATGTGAATGGGGAAACGATCAGATTGAGTGGAGGTAGCAGACTCCCCGGAAAGTTGTAACCCTAATCTGAGTTGTTTACATTTTATCATCTTATCCTTGAACCATGTCCACTCCCATCGGCAAGAATCTGTCTCGTCTCTTGCTGGCCATGTACTAAGTGCCCGTTTAGCGCTCTTGTCTGTATACGACAAGGCAAATCTCATCGATCTCGCAACGGCACTCTCTCAGTCGGGAGTCCGTTTACTTGGCTCGGGAGGTACAGCGAAAAAGATCAGAGATGCGGGACTGCCAGTCGAGTGGGTCCAGGACCTTCTTCACATAAATGATGAGCTCGATTTTTAATCGGGCCAAAGGGATGTGGCCGACATCACCAAAGCACCCGAGATGCTTGGTGGCCGGGTGAAGACACTTCATCCGGTCGTGCACGGCGGTGAATATCTCATTGATCCCGATCGACGAGTCTCATGACGTGACACCACCCGGGCGCAGGAATTCTCGCCCGTGATATTCCCTCGGACCAACAGGACCTAGCTGCGCAGTCCATCGCGCCGATCTCCATCGTCGTATGCAATCTCTACCCGTTCGCGTCGACCATCGCACGGCCAGGCTGCACGCTCGCGGACGCCGTCGAGGAGATCGACATCGGCGGCGTCACGCTGCTACGCGCCGCGGCCAAGAACCACGAGCGCGTCTCTGTGCTCTCCGATCCTGCCGATTACGCCGACTTTGTGAAGGCGTGGACGGAGGGCAACGGCGACGTCGGCGCCGCGCTCCGGAGCAGACTCGCGCTCAAGGCGTTCGAGATGACCGCAAAGTACGACGCGGCCATTAGCGGGTACTTCCGCGAGCAGTATGCCGATGCTGCGGGCGGAGACAAGCCCCAGCGACTGGTGCTGCGATACGGCGCCAACCCCCACCAAAAGCCCGCACAGGCCTTCGTCACCGAGGGCGAATTACCGTTCAAAGGTAAGAGGATGCTCGCAATGCGAGTGGTTAGACGTGTCCCCTGATACGGCATCCACGTCCAGCTTTGTTCGGTGCTCCAGGTTACATCAACCTACTCGATGCGTTGAACTCGTACGCTCTCGTGAAGGAACTGCAGGAAGCACTGGGACTCCCGGCTGCCGCATCTTTCAAACACGTCTCTCCAGCAGGCGCCGCCATAGGCTTGGAGCTGAACGATACAGAAAAGAAGGTTTATGGAGTAGATGATCTGAAGGAACCCTTGACCCCTCTTGCCGCCGCATACGCGCGCGCACGCGGTGGGCATCGGCTTATTCTCACTGACGACTTACACACCTAATTGAGAGCAGGTGCCGACCGCATGTCCTCTTATGGCGACTTTATCGCGCTCTCTGCATCCTGTGACTTGGCTACAGCGCGCATCATTTCCCGCGAGGTATCTGATGGAGTCATCGCCCCCGGATACTCGCCGGAGGCGCTAGAAATCTTAGGCAAGAAGAAGGGTGGAAAATATTGCGTGTTACAGGTACGTTGGAGAGTTATCATCCCCCAAGCCAACGGTCATTGATATTGCACCACAGATCGATCCGAATTATGTCCCAGACAGTGTAGAGACAAGACAAGTGTATGGCGTGTCGTTGCAGCAGAAGAGGAACGACGCCAAGATCGACACCAAAGTTTTCGAAAATATTGTCAGCAAGGATAAAAACGTGAAATCTCTCACTCTTCTTTCTTCCCTTTCCTCCCCCTGACGCAACACATACCCTCGTCATATAACTAGCTCCCGGAGAGTGCCGTCACCGACCTGATCGTCGCAACGCTCGCCCTGAAGTACACCCAGTCGAACAGCGTGGCGTACGCCCGCCGTGGCTCAATAATCGGACTGGGCGCCGGGCAACAGTCGCGCATCCACTGCACGCGGCTCGCGGGCTCCAAGGCGGACAACTGGTGGCTGCGCCACCACCCGCGCGTTCTCGCGCTCCCGTTCAAGAAAGGAGTCAAGCGCGCGGACAAGGCAAACGCGATAGATCTTTTCGTTGGCGGCGAACTGCTGGAAGGCGGCGAAAAGGCGCACTGGGAGAGCCTGTTCGACGAGATCCCGGCGCCGCTTAGCGCCGAGGAACGCGCGGAGAATGCGAGGCAGCTCGACGGCGTGGCCTGCTCCAGCGACGCCTTCTTCCCGTTCCCGGACAACGTGCATCGCGCGCGTAAGAGTGGCGTTCGGTATCTCGCTGCGCCCTCAGGGAGTGTCATGGACGAAGAGTGTATCAAAGCGGCGGATGAGCATGGGATTGTTTTCGCTCATACACCGCTACGGTTGTTCCATCACTGAAAAACGCGCGATTTAAAGAAATAGCAGTAAGGCCCGATGTTGTACCTTCGCCACTAAAGTGAATTGAGTTCACGCTGCTTGATTCTTGATGAGTTGGTAGTCGACCACTTAATATGAGCCGCCGATTGCACGAAAAGGTGTTTAATTCTGAGGTGTGAGCCGACCAGGCGTAGTTTACAACCAAACATCAGGTGGTTGTTCCTTTCTGGCAAGCATCTCCTCTCGCTCGCGTAGAAGATCCGTCCCCCACTCGCGCACTTCTGTATGCCGTATAAACGGAATACTGTTGTCAAAGAACGTCTGCAGAGTCTGGGAATCGTGTGCCCGCTCATACTCTAGTGCTTGCGCCGCCATCTCGAACCGGTCAAGGTCTAGCGCGGCGAATTAGAACCATATAACGAGACCCGAAGCAAAAACCATGGGAATTCACCTTTGACGAAGCGGGCCTCTGGCGTTTCCTGGTCCTCATACTCCTTCCACAGTGACATGATCTTCAGCGCGGCAGGACTATCGTGTAGCATCTCGTGCACGAAGTTTTGCATGGCCTCCTACAGCCAGCAGCTAGATCATCTGATGCGAACAAAGGCGGGCCGTGCTGAGGAGACGCACGGATTCGCGCCTCTGCTTTTCCGCCTTCGGAATGCCCTCTTGGGGTGCGATATCGCCGACTGGGGCGGATGGAAGTGTAAGTGCCAGTGGGGAGCCACGATGATCATCGCTACCCCACCTTGAGCTTCCGCTAGATCATGGACGACTGCCATCATGACACATCTCAACATTACATCAATGGGGGCGTTCTCGGCATTTAAAAAAACCGTCTGGCACAATACTTTGAAACGTCCAATGTCTGATCTGATACACACATGGCGAGGACAGCCATTCGGTACATGTGATCCGATATGCTGCGACACATTAACTATCGATATCTATGCAAGATAAAAGATGGAAAACCGCACCTCTCGGGGTTGGGTATCTGTAGTCATGCGAGCTGCGTTAGAGAATATCAACGGCATTCAAAGGATACGGTGGACTTTATTATCGACCCATCCCGTCCGCTTTTGCGTCTGCGACATGAGGGGAAGAGATGATGTCCGGCGACTGCTTAGAAAAAGTAAACAGAAGCGCTAACCTTGAGACGTTCTAAGATATGGAAAAAAGCGAGGCGATCAGAGGAAGAATCCCCAGATGACTTGTAGAGAGGGGGGAAGTGGCGTTTTGGTTGTGCATCGGGTTGGCCGGTCATGTTGATACAGTAACAGCCTTGAGCCCGTCCGGAAATGAGCGCGTGGAAATTGCGGCGTGCGACCTCTGTTTACAGACTGTAAGCGTAATCAATCATCATCTATTCTCACTTCGTAATTTGTGCAGCCCCTTGGGTCGCGGCATCCCCGACATCTCTGCACAGGCGCTCGACTTCTTGATCGTTCACAAGGGGGGATCGAAACGCTTTCAAGACACGAGCTGCTCAGCGCCTGTGCGTCTTTCCTTTCCCCTACCTCCTCTCTGCGTTGCCTGTCCTCAAGCACCCATCTGACCGCCATCGTACAGAATGACCGCCAGGTTTCTATCGATGAGCAGCCGCTCGGCTCCCTCGGTCCTTGGCTATATGGCGAACTCCGCAAAAGGTGAACTCAACATCACGTCTGATTCGAACCCGGTTTGCGGTTGTGATGATTCTCCACTATCGCTGGATGGGATCCTGTGCACCTTTCCGACTTGTTTCTTCATTTTCGAGGATGGCTGACTCGAGCTCTATAGGTCACGCTAGGTAGGGACACCCGATTTTGACTCATGGTATGAAATACTTTATGACAGGAACTGAATCCAATGATACTTACACCGTACAAAAACACTAGCGATTGAAGGAATAGTTTCGATCAACGAGATAACGTGACATTATCTCGTTGATCGACACTATGGCTTTATCGAGGACGCACAGTAAGTACCTGGTTGTCAGACACCTCGAATCTCTCTCGTCCGATCCCTACAAAATCAGGTATACACCATCTAGGACCACTTTTTAACATGCTCCAGGTGTTCTTAAGGTGAACATCCTATTGTGTCGCAAAGAATGAGAATTGGCTGTTTGTCACGCTTGCCGACTGTCCGACGGGTAAGGGTCAGTACAGTACAGGTCCCTTGCGCAAGCGCTTTGCAATTAATTGGTTTTTTCCGGATCGCTCCCATGCGAATGTGAGGTGGTTGGTCATCCGGTCTCATGGATTGGATGGATAAATGGTTCTATGTCGTACCTTGTCGATCAGTTCCCAAGTGCCACCGTTGGCCTCTTTCCGTCGTACAGTATATCTTTCTCTCTTACCACGTTTCTTTTTCTTCTATCGGTTTTATCTAACCATCTGTTGCATGAGACATACTGTGCTACGTCCGGAAATATACTGTTTCTTTGAAGTCACTACCCTCTGCATTACCTGCCGACTGGGGGTGTGTGTGCTTCAGACTGAAGACTTCCATCACGCCACTCTCATCCGGAGACGCACAAACAAAGATAGAAATCACAACACTATTTTTCTTATAAGCGACGCCTAGTTGCCAGTGGTAAACTTACAGTAAAATGTGTGTGTCGTGATTACATAGCCAGCCTAAGGAACAGAGGCGGCGCAAACTGACAAATATCACACTGTGATGGTGATGGGCATATCCTGACTGTCGGATGGGTTCGTACACGCACGCGCTACAATGTACAAAATGATGGAATCTAGTTTCCGGAATCTGATTGTTTTCACAATTGAGGTGCCCACAAAAAGGACAATTAGGGAATATTTCGACGACCCAGATGAACAAGGCACGATGCATGATCTCACGATATCACTACGTCTTTATCACGGTACCTCCGCCTCTTCGTCGCTTGTTACCTCGCCTTATCTCTCCTAGGTCACCGTCAACCTCCGTCTCTTTACACCCGGTTAAGCTAGCACCACTTTTCCCGAGCCCTCCGATCGCTTGGACCTGGAAGCCTCCTCCCTTAGGACGGCGCCGGCCACCGTTCCCGCCCGAGTTCCCAGCTGCCGTGTTGGGTAGAGATGTCGCGGTGAGAGGTAGAGGGAAGGGAGAAGGGAGTTCGTCCACAGAGAGCGAATGAGGGTTTGTGACGAGCCCGGGAGGGGTAGGGCCCGCGGTGCTCGGAATTCCATTAGAGTGAGACGCGAGAGGTGTTGGTGGAGGAGACGTTCCTAGTCTATTGCGAAGCTTACGGGTGATGTGGGGACGTGACTGAGAATCAAGGGCCGCTTCTGCACGCGATACATCAGGCGCATACGTTTTTGCCCAACACGAAAAGTCCACATACCACCAACGGTTCCCTCTCCGTCTTTTTCGTCTCGCGCTCTACGTCTCCGCTCCTCGATACCCTCGAGGAGTCGCTCTCGGATCCTGTCTCGGCCGCGTTTCCATTCCTCCTCGACGCGTTCCCGTTCTAGTTCGTAAGCCGACTCGGCACTCTCGAGAGAATTTCGTTCTTCCACAGCCAGTTGTGCGAGAAGCGCCGAGCGCTCAATGGAAAGAGGATACAGGCGAAGTGTATATGACGGAAGCGTCTCTGGGCGAGCGGCAAGTTGCATGGCCACGCTGTGAAGTGCGGAGATCGATTCGGCGCATTGGCGCCCGCTGGCCGTAGACGCTACCGGTTCAAACACGCGTGTGACGAGGGGAGGGGAGATGAGACACGCACTCGTCGCGCCGATCGTTCATCTCTTTTCCTAGTCGCCCTACAATCTCCTTCCGCCTTCGGTCCTTCTTTCCGTCATCGATGTTAGCGCCTGCGACGTGATGGGTGAGCGAATCTGAATGCATGTCATGCGAATGCAACACAAACGTACCGTGCGGCCGCGAACTTGGGCCAGCGAGAAGGGCAGAAGATGTGTGGTGTATAGTATGATGTGGGGGCGGTAGATAGCCCGTGCTGACGTCTGTGGTACCATTGTGAATTTCCGTGGGATTCGCTCGGGCCTTGTGAGTGGAAGCATATGGAAGAGGGAAGACTCCGGGTTGTGGTGGCATGGTATACGGACGGCTACAGAAGGGAGACAAATGATGGACACAGAAGGATGCAAGTGAGTTCGAATTGGTACTGGCAGAGCCCCCCAGAGTGTCGTGACTGTCGCTGAACTCGGCTCTCCGGTCCGGCGGATATTCGGCTCGGACGCGGGCGTCGTACTTCGCTTCCAATTCAGTGGGGGCAGTCTATGGACATGTATTAATGAACGGATAGTGACAATCGTGACTAAGAAGCGTAAATGCGACAGGTGCGACAGGTCTATGGCAGAACGTTCTATATGGGTAATATGCTACAATCGACAGAGACTTCATGGGATTTCCTAACGGTCAAGCGGTGGTGTAAGAGGGAGGACCTATAACGTACGCCATTATTAGCAAGGTGGACAGGACAAGGACTATACAGAGATCTGACGCACTAGGAGAGGCGTTGGTGTTTTTGAGAGTAGCCAGCACCGTGGCCTTCTCATTCTCGGTAAGGCCATCCACCAGTCGGACAAAGCCGTCGATTAAGGATTTGCGATCTCCGAGTAATTGCTGGAGAAGGTGTTCGGTCCTTAATTGTGCTACGGCAGACGAGATATCAAGAATCTCAAGCGCTTGTGCGGTCGTTTGGTGGTCTGACTTTTCATCAACGCCAGAGAGGTCGTTCAATAACCGTTCGCGGTATTCGCGTGATTGACTGGGACCAGCAACTGCGAGCTGCGCAAGCGCATTCGAACGCGCGAGACGAGCACGCGTTGCCCAGTAGAAGTAGCGACGTGCTCCCTTCCACACAGCGGGCTTGGCGCAACCCTTTGCCTCCATACGACCTGAGCGACTACAGAAGGGATTGAGTACTGCAAGGGCCGAGCGACTGTATCGACTTACTCATGAAGGTCCGCGTACAACAGCGCAATCTGCTTGTACGTCGGCTGAAGAAGCACCTCACGCTCCTCAAGTGATTCGGCAGCGGCGGCGCGTTCCTCTGGTGACTTGGATGCGTCCTTGCTATCTCTCTTGAAAGTGGCGTACTGGGTATCCATGCGTTCCATCAACTGAACAATTTTGTCACGGCGCATCTTGATCTCGACGATACCCTCGGGCTCAAGCACACCAGCCCGTGCCTCGACATCCGCGTACATCTCCATCTGTCCGTCCGCATTGATCGATGGGTCCAGTACGACCCAGGCACCACCGCGGAGCTCTCCGTTTGGCACAATGTAGACGAATACCGGTTGCTTGTACGCCGACAGCCCATCGACAATTTTTGAACCTTGCTTAAGAACCTCGTCATACATATCTTGTTGGCCCCCAGAGAAGCCACGCCAGTTTGCAAATACAATAAGTGGTAGTCCTTCGCGGTTGAAATCGAAGATCGCCTGGGCAGTTTTGTACGCCGAATTTGGGTACCACACTTGGCCAGCCTCCATGATGCGTTGTTCGAACGAAGCAGGATTTGCAGGGTCCGCAGGGACGACACGTTCGATAGTGCGGGCTTCTACAGCGATGACGCCCATCGGAATGCCACCAAGGCGAGCACGACCGACGACAACTGTTTGCGCCCAGCCGCTGAGGGTTTCCTGGAAAGAGCCCTTGTCGAAGAAGCCACTGAGCCATTCGTTTGTAGCATCGTCATACTTGCCCTCGATAAACCAACGAGGGTCGTATGGGCCCTTGGGTGGAACATAGCCGATCTCGCGGTCCCAGGTGTCGACGGAATTACGAATCGGGAGATTCTCGCCCTTGGCAGCAGGAACATATGACAACCACTCCAGGATATGCGTGGCCCCTTCTAAGTCGCTACTAGCAGTGAGATGGGAAACGCCATTTTTGAACATGATTTGAGTACCACCGAGCTGCAAGTTGGATGTGTAGACTTCACGACCAAGGACTTTATTAAGAGCAGGGGCACCGGTGAGAATGATAGGCTGGCCTTCGACTTGGACCGCACGCTCGCCAAGACGGACGAGATAAGCACCTATGCCAACAGAGCGGGCGGTGACGAGAGTAATAGTGAAGATGTCGTCGTAGGCGCGAGAAGTCTCGCCGGCGATGAGACCGGAACCTTTCAGCGACTCGACACCGAGACCGTCCTGAAGGCCAATAATATCAGTAATCTTGTGGCGGTGTTCGCCACCATCCTGGATCTCCACCGTCCGGACAGCACCAGCGAATTTCGACTCAAGTTTCAAATAGTTTTCGTGTGTGAGGTAGAGGTAGTTAAAGCCCTTTTCTGGGTGGTCCTCGTCAACCCATGCTGTCGAGAATAGGTTGAGTGCTTCTTCGCCAAGACCAATGCGGGCACCTGAGTTCGCGGAAAGATAGATACGGGGAAGCCCGCGGGCACGCGCGTATTGTGTTACCAAGTAAAAGTACTGGTCTTCTGTCGGTCCGAACGAGCCAATCTTGTAGGTGATGTCGTTCGCTATAACAACTACGCTGCGGCCGCTGGGATATTCAGGGGTGTATAAAGTGAATACCCAGCCGACCATGCCGAATGTGTTGTTGCCCGGAGCGCGGTCAACTTCCACAAGTTGGTCATCCTCATCCAGTACGAGTTCCTTTGACTGCAGATACGTCCTAGGAAGCGAAAGTGACAAGTCATTTGCACGTGCTTTTGTCCAGACGTTCTGCAGTGCTTTCGAGAAGAGATCCGGGAAATCGTACACGTAAGTAGTGCCGATGAGATGCGCCTGGTACCGCTTCGGCTGAAGGGACTCTTTCGTTGAATAAGGTATGTTAACGGGTTGCAAATGTAGGGGACCCTTCTCTCCAATTGACTTCAGTATGGTCGTGCCTTTATCCGTGGTGATCTCTTGATACCCATGGAAGTTGACAATAAAACCGGAGACATTCTCGATAATGCAGCGAATAGGTGTGACATTGCCATCTCCGTCTTCCAGGGCGATGCGGATCTCCGAGCTGGTAACATGAAGTCGCCACAGGCGCTTTCCATGACGTTCAATGAAACCAGATACGGCCGCCAAGACGTCTTCATAAGTGACCGAGAGGTTGTAGATAAAGTTCATGAAGATATGGTTGCAGTCTGAGTTCCGGTACTTGACGCTGACGACCTCCAATGCGTCCAGGATACTGGTGACGCGACGATCCGTCTCTGAGATAAGGTAATCAGCCGTACTCATAGTGTCACGAAGGCGGCCAGGGCGGATGAGAGCACGGATGAAGAAACGATGATCGAGCTGATTCTCGCGGGCGACGCCGTGATATATGTGGATCTGCTTGCTCTCAACGAAGCACGGCTCCAAGTTATAGTTGGACAGGCGTCTGAGCTCAAGTTGGAATGCCAGGGCGGGCTCGATGTTACGAATCGCTTGTTCTTCTTGCCAAACGCCGTTCTTGTCCCGAAGGGTGTAGTAAAATGGATATTGTCCACGTCGGCAGAGCACAACAGACACGCGGCGAACGCCCCGTTGAGCAAGTATGTGCTTCCGGTTGTTGCAAAAGACGGAGATATTTTCCGCCCATTCGGCATCTGACGCGTCGTCGGCCTCGTCGAAAATTCGGAGGGCCAAGTTCAGGACGTTCGGAGGTAGACTGGTGGTACCATAGCGCTGGCGGTGTTCGGCTTCGTCAAAAAGTGGAAGAGTTTCAACGACGTGTTTAAAGCCACGGGTAAGTGCATCCAAGTTCGCGAACGAGGCGATGGCACCGGTCCGAACGGGCTGAGACTGATTGCGATTTATCATGTAAGTGAGGTCGCTAACAGAGCCGTGGCGACGAGGCAATTCTCTAAGTGCCAATTTAAGCTGGCTTTTGGTCAATGTAAGTATTATGAACGTACCCCGATTTGTCCAGACGTGGAGTTTGCGGTGGGGAGTGTGACTGGCCGAGATTGAACCTCCAAGTCACAATACTGGGAGCTTCGCCATCATCTGTGCCATCACCCTCTTCATGATCGATGGAAAGGAGGGTATATGCACGGTACGCTCGGCGCACATAAACTTCGAAGGCAGCTTTGGAAAGTGATTAGTGGATAATGCACGTGGACATGGGGGGGCGGCGCACCCAGAGTAACCCAGGGGTCCGCGTTCGCAAAGAACGCAGAAAGCACATCGAATACGGTATACCTCGAGTCACTCAGCTCTCTGAGGACCTCAGCCGCCGGAGTCCTAATAGCTCGTAAGATCACAATACGTCACCAGAGTGCTTCTGGGACTTACTTGTTCTGGTTGAGACCGGTCTCGCCATAGTAGGTATTACCCACAGAAGCTTTAAGGACCGCTTCCATCTGTATCAGGCGCTCCTCGTAGGATGGCATCTGGCCCGCGATCGAGACCTCCCGTGCCTTGAGCGAAACCTGAGTCGACGACCGGCCTTCGAGAGCGGCGAGGTTGCGAACGACGTTGAAAAGAGGACTCTCAGAATTGGATACGGGAAGGCCGGTTGTCTTGACATGATCGAGAATCGCGAGTATAAGCTTCGCCTTGCTTTGTGCCTTGATGTGGCTGAGGACGAGTGAAACCACCTTGTCGAGGTCGTCTTTGTGTTGCTCCCGTAAGCTGAGGACACGGGCCTCGATACTACCGCCAAATAGCTTCTCTGTGTCCGCATATCGCGCTAGGAGATCTGCCATCACGCGCACTTCGTGAGCTTTGAGCCCGCCAATGTAACGCTCGACGGTATCAAATAGGGGACCGAGCTGAGTGCGAAGTGAGGAACGATCTTGAGGTTGTATGTTGTCCTGTAAGTAGTGGTCGAGAATCTTTTTCAACCGCGAAGCAGGGAATTCAGAAGTGGAACCTTTGGATTTGGAAGCTTCGAGGGCATTGCGAACTAGTTCCTCGAGCTTGGATGGCAGACGACCGGAGAGGGTGGAAAGGATTGCAGACGTCTCGGCGTAGGGAAGTTCTGGATCCTTCAGCACGTCTGTAAGGCCCTTGAGGGATGATGCCATGACGGGTTGATTGTCGAATCCATCAAGGATGTTCGATAAAACATCGATGTACCTCGCGAGAAGCTGATTTGGCTTGTTGGCACTGACACCGGGTGGGCCAAAGGAGGGAAGGAGGGCATCGAATGGTTTCGCGTGCTTCACGCGGGCGGGATCGTCGAGGGTGAGAATTCCGAGGATATCACCCGGCTCTAGAGAAACTCCAGGCTGCTTAACGAAGTTGACGATGCCATCTTCAGAGGCCACAAGGGGCATGTACATTTTCATAACTTCGATTTCGGCATAGGGGTCACCGGCATTGACGTGGTCACCACTATCGACCAAGAAGCGAACAAGCTTGCCTGGGCTGGGGCTACGCAGTTGAGTAGGGTCGTTCTCTTGCTCGATGAGGCATGTCTTCGAATCCACCATAAGACGCAGAGCACCGACCTCCTCACGCCAGTAAACCGAGTGACTCTTGTCATCGAGGAGTACAAGAAGCCCGCCATCCGCAAGCGGACGCGCACCAACGGAGGTGTGGCCACCATTAAGGTAAAGGGTCCACGCAGTGCGAGAGGAACGGGTAGCCGTGAAGGAGTAGCGAGTGTTCTCATAGATAAAGTCGACGCCAAAGACCGTTCGAAGGACGTCGCGCGAAGGGACTTGACCCTTATCAAGGATACGCTTGTATTCGGTCCAACATGCCTCGGACGCGAGATGGGCCTTAGTGACTGCACCGCAGATAACGGCAAGGGTATTGTCGGGGCGCTCAGCCGTCAACTTGCTACTGATGAGTGAGTCGAGCCAGCCGGTTGTTATGGTATTCTCTTCAAACGCCTGAAGCTCCAACAACTTGATGAGATATTCGACAGTAGTGCGGAAGTCCCCACGAATGCTGAGCTCTTTAAGCGCAACCACCATGTTCTTCCGGCTCTCGGATCGATCTTGGCCATAAGCGAAGATGTGACCGAACTGAGAGTCAGCGAACTCGTGAAGCCCGCCAGCGCTGTTGACAGAGAAGTATCCCCAAACGTTGGTGCTAGAGCGGAAGTTAAGTTCTTGCAGCGCTCCAGAAGACGGCTTGAAACCGGCGTCGGGGTTTTCGGCAGTGATACGAACAGCGACGACATGACCCTTGGGGCGGGGCTTGCGTTGTAGCTGGTTCGACTCCGGCTTGACCATATCGAAGTCGATCTCCGATGTACCATGAGGCGCAACGCCATACAATTGGCGAATAGTCTTAATACGGTGAAGTGGAATGCCCATGGCCACAAGGAGTTGGGCAGCAGGAAGATTTACGCCCGTCACCATCTCGGTAGTTGGGTGCTCAACCTGAAGACGTGGATTGAGTTCGAGGAAGTAGAATACATCTTCTGCATGACTGTAGAGGTCTATAAAAAAGGACTCAGATAAGATGGCATAGATATTAAGAAAGCGTTGCCCACATTCGACAGTGCCTGCACTGACATACCCAACGAGCTTGGCTAGCCGGACGGCAGCGCGCTCCATCTCTTCGAATTTGTCAGGGTTTGCGATAGTAACAGGAGCCTCCTCAATAATCTTTTGATGGCGGCGTTGAACCGAGCAGTCGCGACCAAATAGAGAGATAGCGTTTCCGTACTGATCTGCCAGGAGTTGTACTTCTAGATGGCGAGCTTGGCCAGCCAGCTTCATGATGAAAATTGGCGAGCCTAAAACATGACACCAAGTATAAGCACCCACCCAAGCTTCGTTAAGATGTACGCACCTGGGACTTCACCCACGACAGCGTTGAAAGCGTTCTTGAAGCCTTCGGGCGAGTCAACCTTTCGGATGCCTTTCCCCCCACCACCTTCGCTGGCCTTGATCATAACGGGCCAGCCAATCTGCTCCGCCCTCTGCAAGCCTTCCTCAACATTTGTTACACAAGCGGCCTGGTAAGCGTCATTGGGGACGGTAACGAAGCCGCTATCCGATAATACTGTATCGGAAATGCCGGTTCCCGACCACGCCATTGTAGGGACGTCGGCGCTCTGCGCAACTATCGTACTTGAAATTTTATCCCCCAAGCTTCGCATGGCACTACCCGGGGGTCCGATAAAGACGATCTTGTTTTTGCTTGCGGCGAGAGACTCCGGTAGGCGCGGGTTTTCGGAAGCATGGCCCCAACCCGCCCATACGGCATGCACCCCTGCACGTTCAGCCACATCGACAATGAGATCGACGTTGGCATAATTGTGGTTATTGGTGCCTCCGGGGACTTCCACGTATCGGTCTGCCATACGAATGTATTCCGCGTTGACCTTGAGATCCTCTGGAGTGGCCATTACCGTGAATTCAACAGCGCGTTCATCGCCAAAGGTTTCGTAGCTCCATTGTCTGACGGACCGAATCTCCTTCACAGCAGCAATACCTAGACAAAATGTCAACACACCAACATAACGGATAACGCGTATATACCATTGTTAGCGATGAGAACCTAATTTCGAGTTCAGTATTTTGCGAGCGATGGGTATATTCGAAGAACTCACCTTGGTAATGACTGTATGACCACCATTGGCTTTAACAAAGTCATGGATGCGGCCCGCAGGAGCCTTGTCAAGCGAATTACCGCCTAGAAATACACGGATGAGATATTGACCGATCGTGGATTAAGATGAAGACGAACCAATAAAGTGGGAAACTTTGGAGTGGTCGTAAGTAGCCATGTCTGGGGGGGAAAGGGGGGATGCTGGTCAAAAGATGAAGGTGCTCGTTTTTGAGTAAGAACGCAAATATCGTCCCCGTTGTCGTTCTTCGGTTCTGGGGTAAACCCCAATCCCCCAAACAATGTCGTAAATTACGTCAGCGATTAATCTCTTCGATCTCGAGCGTTAGTCTGCGTTGCCTATTACGGTAATTGGCGTGATCAATCAAATACCATGTTCGGCACACCGGAACGGACCAGCTTGACTTGCCCCATCGTTGTTATTCGCATACTATCGAATTATCGTACGGTCTTGCTTTGGAAAGACAAGACCGGTTTGTAACTTTTTTTTTTTTGAAAATCCCAGTCCGCTATATGTGGCCATCGCAGCAGGCAGGTCCCCAAGCTTGTCCCCCCCAAGACACGACGTTCGCGTCAGCTACAGTGCACACGCTCACTGCAGGGTTGTCTTCCAAGAGGAGCTATTACAGTAACGTTAACTTACCCATCTCCCTCTAATTCTGAGAAATAATACCGCCAATGCACTTCATTCGTCGGTGTTCCGAGCCTGCTCCGAGCCCACCTCTGAGTTCAACTAGGGAGAATAGTGTTTGGCTAACACCAGTGATCCCTTTATGGGGCCAGACAGGAGTGGTGACATGGTCTTGATCACGAATGTTTTTCTTGTCGTCATGAGTGAGTCGGACCTCGTTCCGACGTCTTTTAACTTACTCAAATCCCTAGTAAATAGGGTCTGTGGACACGTCGACTTATTGAGCACAGCTCAATTGAACCACTGTTGTTTGACGAAGGCAATTGGTTGAGTGATAAGTCCATTGCAG
>JAKEYF010000654.1:0-21832 GCA_021527775.1 Lactarius sanguifluus | reverse complement strand
CGCGCAGAGCAGGTCTTCGCAACTATCCTTGCTCGTTCGCGCCGTGAGCGCTTTACCGTACATGTGCTGCGCACGCATCAGGGGGACGAACTGAAGGGGCACGAGCGTGTCACCCGGGAGCACGAGAGACCAGAACGGGAGCGAGAACACCGCCGTTCTACCAACTGCATGTCTCACACCCACCGCTCTGGTTTCCATGTCCTTGCCCACGCCACTCATCTCACACCCACGCCCCAGCCCACCACCGATCGGTTCACCTACGCTTTCCCTATTCCCTCGACCTCTTCCTCCGCAAACCCGGCCCCGGCGCGGCAGCAGCAAGGCGGGATCAAGTCCCGTCTGGGGCAAACGACTTTGACGAACCCAAAGGCCACCAATACGCGCACCGTTTCTTTCGACGATATTCGTGCGAGCATGGGCGGTGTGCTATTCCCCACTGCCCCGGGGGATACAGCCACCCCAAAGACACGCCGCGAATCCGAGTTACTCGGAACATTACTGGAGGCTGTCCGCTGGGAAGAAGGCGAGCGCTGGCAGCAGAGAGGTGGAGTCAAAGCACCACTGCTACCAGAGATAGCCTCTGAGTGTGGAGCTTGCGCGTCGGCGTCACTCCCTCTCAACGGTCTCTCATTCCCCCCTTCCCAAGCTCTGTCGCTTCCGTCTGATGGCTTAGCGTCTACTTCAGTTTCGACCGCGTCTCGACCAGTCTCGTGGTTGTCGTTCGGTTCACGCAAGTCAACGCCATCAATCAATACGGCACAGACAACTCCGCTTTCGGCGATCAAGGAGCTCCCACCGTTCACAGATCGTCCCACTCCGCAGCGTTCATGCGGTTGGGCGTGGACAGAGCCTCGTGGTTGTTGACGTCAACGATACTCCTCTAGGCTCGACAGTTGAGCTATCCCCAACCCCAATACCTTCCGTGGCGAGTGTGAACACTTGTCATGGACCCAGTCCTCGGCGCTCTCGCAAAACCAGTCTGTCGATGCGGAAATGGCTTGCGTCCTTCTTATCAGCAGCTTCACGCGTCCAGCAGGCATATGTCACGGCGACGATGGCAACTCTTGCCTCATCAGATTATCACCCGGATGGGCAGATACTGGATGTTTCATCCGCTGAGGCGCCTTCAGAGTATTCTATGCGCCTTCCGTGGGGTTGGCGAGCACAGCACAGTGACGTAGCCAAGTTCACTTTAGGCACGTCATCTACGAACCAGGTTACCGTCCCTTATCTCGTTTTCCGCCTCGTTCAACTCGAAAGGATACCCCGTTCCCCTCCCACGGCTGGATCAACCAAATGGCCATCTCAGGACTCTGCCCACCATAGTGCTGACCGCCATATCTTCAATACCAACCGAGTTCACCTTCTGTCTCGGGCGCAAATTAACTCTTGGCGCTTCCGCGGCGCGCCAGGCGCCACGCCCATGAGGGTGTCCTATCGTCCCGAGCTATTCTACCGGCTCGAGCCTGCTGGTGGCTCCTCCCGGGTTGTAAGAAGAGGCGGAAGTGCTCTCAAGTGGGGCTGGGCATGTCGTGTGGGACACCGAAGGCAGCGTCGTCGGGTAGTTGCTCCCTTCCTTTCTCTACCGTTTGAGATGACGGTTCGCATATTTCATTTGCTTTTGGTTTCTTACTTTCTCATTGCTGTGTTGTATTCATGTTCCACTCTTACTCCATTTGTATTCTCTCATGACTCACTTTATGTGTACTGTGAATCGGTGTCCTTAACACCATAGATACAGTTTCGGATTAATAACTCCCTAAACTTACCTATCGTATACCACACTTGTCTCGGTTATTGGTAATGTGTTAGAGAGTAGAATGGCGCCGGAATTCCACTTATTCACGAACGCTATACAATGAATGATTCTGTCTATGACACGCTACCCACCCCACATTCCTCCCCCGTCCCCCAAATAACACTCCTCTCCCACGCCCAGCACCGGGACCACCCCCACCAACCCCATGACCTTGCAGTTCCATCGTGCGAGCAAGGCCTGGAATCCCAAGTTGGGGTGGGGGAGGTTTTTGCTGCTGCATCTGACCCGCCATAGGGCCCTGTCCAGGAAGACCAACACCAATACCAGAACTGGCACCATTACCGTTGCCGCCGCCGCCAGCAGCAGCAGCGAAAGGTCCCCACGACGCGCTGACAAACACGCCAGAGGCGCGATTGGCCAGCATCCCGCCACCGCCGCCAATGGTGCCGGTGGTAGCAGCGGCTGTCGTAGGTGCGTTGGGTGGCGTGAGCGCGTGCAGACGGCTCGGCGTGGCGGCAAGGCCGAGCACGCTGGGATCCTCGCGGAAGCCGAGGGTAAACGGGTTGGTAGACTCAGCGCCGACGTTCGCCCATGCCGAGGAGCCCGCCGCGACAGGGGGCTGTGCGGCGCCGTGGAGGAAGAAGGAGGCCATCGTCGCGGGCAGCAGCAGCAGCTCGGGGTCGATGTCGGGTATGCCGGCCGCGGCGAGGGAGGTGGCATCGATGCCAAGGAGGGCACGGAGGCGCGCGTTTTCGGAGCCGAGGCGGGTGATCTCGAGCTCGCGCGCTTCTGCCCAGTCGTCGACTTCGGGCGGCGCGTCGTCTGACTCTTCTGGCTGCAGTTCCGTTTCCGGGTCGGGTTCTGGCCCCAGTTCTGGCTCTGGTTCTGGTTCTGGCTCGACGTGTGGGAAGGGTTCTTCTGGGATGGAAGCAGAGATTGAGGTGGCGCTCGCGCTGTCATCGGAAGTGGCGGTGGCGGTGGCAGAAACTGCGCTAGCGGCGGTGTGTGTGTGAAAAGGCCCTGGCCGCGTCTGGGGTTCAGGTTCAGGGTATTGATCAGTTTCGGGATGGGATTGTGGGGACTGGGAGATTCGAGACTCTCCATCCGGATGATCTAAAAGGGGCGTGTTACCGGTCAGTCGGAGTCGTGGCTCAGATGGAGGCAGCTGTTGCAGGTCATCCACTTCTGCACTTGCATCTGCGTCTTCCGATGTCGATGATGTCTCTTCAGGGACGTCACCTCCAATAGAATGTAAAGCAGCTTGCAATGCTCGATTGAGGCGGTGGAGTGCTATATTCAAGGTCGGGTTGTTGGCTGGCTCAGCGGGAGGTGGTGGTTCGTGTGCGAGCAACATGTCATAATACTCTGTGAGGGAAACTTGGTGCTGCTGAGCAGCGACCTGCGAAGGTGTGAGTTGGAGAAGCCGTAACAAAGAAGCAGTAGGAAAACGTACCGTGTGGCTGCGAAACTTGGTCATGATGGTCTCCACGGTCTGCTCGTACTCTTTGAGCAACAGACTCAACTGTTTGTTCTCCTGCTGGAGGGTGTGGTTCTCGATGATGATCTGGGCGTTGGAACGCTCGAGCTCAGACTCGAGAGCTTCTGCAAGAAAGGCATCGGGTCAAGGTCAAGTTCTGCCCTCATGTCACGGTGCGCACCCTTGGAAATGTCCACATTAAACCTTCTCAGAGTAGATTCAGACTTCAGGCTTCCCGCGTCGGCCTTGAGGTAGCAGGCGCGCCTCAGCAGCGAACCAAACCGGGGAAGCGAGCGGTGAGCGCACCTTGAGTGACTCTGCCTGAGAAAGCAGAGAAGACGCGAACTTTTGGTTGTGGGCGAGCTGGTCACTGATATCGCTGATTATTTGCCATGCCCTGAAGATAAAATCGCCCTCGACGTCGTTGCCATACATTTTAAGGGCGAGCACGACGGAGGGTTGCTATAAGTAAGCGTGGGACACGGGACTTTTGACCAACCTAAACCTTTGATCCAAGTCGACAGCACAACCGTATCCTCACACAGCCATCATACTCGTATCCTGCCTTTAGTCGTTCCTACAACTTTCCTTGTCGCCACTTTTTTTTTTCGCTGCTTTTTTCCCGCATTTCTCATGGCGTCGTCACTCTCTCAACTCTCCGCATCAGTCACGCGCATCCTATCTTTAACTGGTTTTCCAAAGGAGCTCAAAACGCGCGATATTCAACTTGCCTTTTCAGAATGGGAGAACGCTAATGGAGGTTTCAAAATAAAGTGGATAGATGACACTAGTCTCCTCGTCGTCTTTGCGGATGCTACAGTCGGTGAGCAGGCGCCATACCCTTTAACCACCGCCGCCGCGGCCTCGACGCTAACGACGTGGTTCTACACACAGCTAAACGAGCATATCTCTCCATTATCGCGAACCCACCAGCGATGTTTTCTTCACCGACATCGGAAACTTCTGCTATCATCCGTCCTTACGATGGACCGGATGCCCAAACGATCATCCAGAACGTCAATTCGCGGACGCAGAATCCCGCCCGGGGACATAGCGGGCGTTCTGCATCCATCGCAGTTCCGAATCAGCGCACACGGAGCAACGGCAATGGCACCGGTCTCGGTAGCCTTACGGTGGCGATAAACGGGAACGGTGCGGCGGACTTGCAGGCAAACGCCCTGCCCGTTCCCGGCCCCATTTCACCTGTCGGACGCGAGGGCTCGCCTACGCTGCCGAGCTTACCTTCACACCCGACGCTGGATTCGTTAATCAATTCGACTTTGGGCGATGGATCTGCGCCCCCCTCAGACCCGGCCATTTTGGCAATCAGCCCCCAGGCATCTGGGCCCAGAATTGGCGACCCTGGTAAGCGTATGCTGGGTGCTGCATTGGGGGTACGGCATCCGGGGCTACCGCCACGCCAAGTGGGTAATGCTGAGCAAGCTATGAAAGAGATTCAGCGGGCGATGGGTGGGTTGACCGCAGCAGAGTAAGCGCAAGTTATTACTGATGTAAACCACACCACACTCTGCGTGTCTGCGTTGTCGTTCGTTGGTTGTTTAGTTGAATTGTGTTGTTATCATTGTTGTTTCAATAATTGTGACCGGTGACCGCTGTTGCGTGTGAGTGACGTGATTGATTTCCTAACAGTCCTTCTCCTCGGTATCTCGGTGCCAATGAACGATGTGGAGTGGCAGCGTCTGTTATAAGAAACACTTTGAACTTGAACTTGTCGTCCTGGTCTACTATGCAACGTCCCTTCTCTTTCGACGTCCCCTCGCCCATTTCTATCCTCCCCTTCAACACTAATCACCCCATATATTCTCTTCGTGCCACCGCAGACGCATCCACCCCCTCTACATCCTCCATAGATACCCCCGTACAAGACCGTTTCGTGGTACAGCCAACCCCAATTACCGCAGACGAGTCATGTCAGGGCTATGCATATTCGGGTCAGGCGGCTCCTCCGTGTATGCCGTCAGACCCGCTCGATGGTTTTCCTTGGGCTTCCTCGTCTTCTAAACCTTGCCTTAATGGAGAAGGCGCAATCTGTGGATATCAGGCGCCGCCCTCGGCGCCTTTGAATCCGCACCGCGTGATGTGTAAGTGTAAGTTGGGGGTCTTGTCGCTCCTGGCACGTAATTAATCTCCTTGCAGGCCAACACTCACAGCACCCTTCCTTGGCTTACTCTACAACCAACCCTCCGGTCCAGCCCTGTCCCCGTTCCTCCGGCCCGCCTGTTTTCGTTCCTCGCGCTTGTCATGCACATTCCTTCACTCTGGCTCAAGCTTCACATGTTTATCCACCGCCACCCCTCATGCAACACCATCGGCACACAGAGGTTAACGTCGTTTATGATTTGACAACCTCCACAACCAAGTCCACCCAAACTAGCACCACGACAATGACTGTACTCCAGACCGGACTCCCTTCTTCTGCTAACGCATCCGCCGCGCTGGCACCCAATCCTTGTCCCCCTTACGCTCCGACTCGTTATGTCCCCCATCATCACCCGCTTGTGCGGTCTAGGTTGACCTCGAACGGTTGGCAACCCCCAAACACATACCCCTACGTGGCACCTGCACCTCTACCCACATTACCCGTGCCATCGGTGCCTCTCTATCACCCGAAGCCCGTACATCCGCTTCCAGAATGGACCAAGAAGTCATCACTTGTCCTAGATGAGTTCTTCAGTGAGAAATATCTCAATACTGATTCCTCTACGATCCTGGCGCACGATGTGCCTCCCCTGCCAAGTGGAAGCGATGCACCTTCTTTGGGCGAGTGCTGGAGTTATGGAGCACCTGTCGCAAGCGCTGCAATTGAGGAAATGATCGATCCCCAAGACAGCAGTGGCAATGGTGACGATGATGACGATTGTGATGATTATGACGAAGACGACGACAATGATGACGACGAGTACGATGACGACGAAATGGAGGATGATTTCGAGATGAAGGTTCTCTCCGGAATTGACCCGGAGATGCCTCAGTTTCACGCAACACCATCGGGTCGTCAAGCCCCATTTTGCGGAACGCTCTCATCCGCAGCTGTCCCACTGTCCTCTTCCTCACTTCTTTGTCAGCCTCTCCCCGACTTTGTACAGAACCAGTTCAGGGCCTCGGCCGCGTAGGCACCCTCATGCGTTTTATGTCTCAGGGACTTTGGTAGTACCACTATTTGTGTTTTCTTGAACCGCTAGAATGATTCGATTCGTCTCGTGTATCCTAGTTCCTTGTCACTTGTATCATGTAGATCGTCCATATCAATATCAAATTCACTGTACAGAGTAACCTTGAGTTGCCCTTCTTGGGGTATTACCGGATCCCGTTCCGCTCGGCCCTCGAGCCGTACTGCGTCGACCTCGCCACTTCAAACTTGCCACCTCTGATTCCTTCAGGCGTGCCATCTTCACTCTGCCATGTCGTTCAAGGCTTTGGTCTATGCCTATGTCATTGGCGGCTTGACATTCATCCCCGTGCTAATCCTCTTCGTAATTGCATACACCATCTACACCTCGGTCCCCGTCAATGATGCGGACGTGTCCAAGCAAGCCCGGGAAAATGCAGAGCTCCACGACGGCGACACCGCAGAGGCAGACGAGTCCCCCTCACCAGACCCACCCTTCGATTTGAATGATCTTCCAAAGACACGCAGGGGCTGGCTCACGATGCGGCGCACATTCGAAGAAGTTACCTTCGACGGCTCATATGTCACCCTCATGAAATCCTTCCTGGATTCGCGCTCCAAGGACCCCAAGCGGTCGCGTCCGCGGGACATGTGGTATGTGGTACTCAAAGGGAAGGTGCTCTATTTGTACGAAGACGAGGGCATGACCGAGTGCGAAGCCGCCATCGAACTTGGCAGCCACCACGTTGTGATCTACCCTGAAGGTCTTTCCGATGGCGAACTCTTCACCAAACGCCATGCCATTTGCCTCCGGCCGAAGCAGGAAAGGGGCACGACGCCCAGCGTGGCCTCTGAGACGCAGCTCCCCTCACAAATTATCGACGAAAAGGCCGAGGAGCGCAACGGCAATAACACCAAGAAGAAGCAAAAGGAGAAGGAACGGCCCAGCGAGCTCGAAAAGCAGCGCGACTTGGCACGGGAGGCGTGTGACCCGTCGGCCCCGTGGTTCATCTTCGTACGATCCAGCGTCGACATGGAGGATTGGTACTTTTCCTTGATACACGCATCCGACAACCCTGCGAACTCGTCGATGCTCTCCCCTCTGCAGGCCATCTTCTCCCCTGCGGACATGAACCACCTTGTGACCACCCTTGACGAACAGCCGGACGTCATCCCGATGCGTTGGCTGAACGCTCTCCTCGGTCGCATTTTCTTCAGCTATTACAACACGGACGCACTCGAATCATACGTTGTCGGGCGCCTGATGAAAAAATTGTCCAAGGTGAAACGGCCGAATTTCCTTTCCGAGGTGGTCGTCACGGAGGCAAACATGGGGAACAAGCCAGTGATGTTTAGCAAGCCAATGCTAAAGGAACTCACAAAGGAAGGCGATGCGGCTCTCGAGTTGCACGTCCAATACAAGGGAGAGATGCGGATCACCATCAGGGCCGTCGCCACCATATCTCTTGGCTTTAAACCGTACACAGTCAAACTCGTTCTGGCCGTCGTGTTGCGAGAGTTGGAAGGCGACTTGGTAGTTCGGGTCAAGCGTCCGCCCAGCAATCGTATCTGGTATGCGTTCACGCATATGCCAAAGATGGTTTTGAATGTGGAGCCTGTCGTGAGCGACCGTCAAATCACATGGGGCATGATTCTTCACTCTATCGAGTCAAGGTTGAAGGAAATTGCAAGTGCCCAGTTGGGTTCCTGTGAAAATCACGGTACTGATACGTGCTTCTATAGATTCTAGAGTCCATCGTCCTACCAAACATGGATGATATTACCTTCTTCGATAGTTCGTCTTATTCCCGTCGAGGTGGTATCTGGCCCGAGGCTGGCCGCCGCGAGAAGCCGAACGTTTCTACCGTCCCATCTGCCGTCGACGATGATGTACCCGTTACATCAGTTACCCTCGAGGTGGACCCCTCGTCTTTACTCCCTTCAGGCGACCTTGACAAGGGTTCCCACTCGGAAGGGGACGTAAGCGTAGAAGCTAATCACACGTCGACACCACCTCAACTACCAGATCGTACCACAACAACACTACCAATTAGTAGGGGCTCATCCCCAACTCCCACTCACTCGCTTAATCACCATGATCCTTTGTCTTCTTCGAATGAGCACGACCCACACGCCGAAGACCCCGATTTACTGGCAGAGGTTGCGCCGCTTGAAGCCCACCGTTCCACTCTCCGCCACCAAAGCTCCAGCATCAGTGAGAAGAGTAAGAAGAAGCGGTTTCTCGGCGTACGACGGACGACCCGCTCCCCGTCTCCAAGCATTGCTTCGCATTCCTCGTCCCGTGAGCTGTCTCCCGCGCCGTCGTTGGAAAATCTCAGGAGCTCGAGTCCTGAGCCACTGTCTGCTGGAGGGAGTAATGGCTCCGTGCGCCCCCCGGCCAAGTCACCCACTTTTTCCAGCCAGTCTTCGCTCCTTTCGACACTGAAGTCTCGCGCTGGGGATCGGCAGGCGTTGAGTAGCACAGCGAGGGAGACGGTGCGCAAATGGACTGTCAATTGGGGTGGCTTGAAGAAAGATCGTGATTCAAGCGCAGCATCGTCTGAGGATGCACGGGATAGTCGGAGTCGTTCTGCTTCGCAGAAGGTCAAGTCTAATTATGCGGATATCCGGGCGGCCGTAGATGGGCGCAGAGATAAGGAGCGTCGAAATTCTGATGCTTCATCTGCGCCCGTACACATACCCGACCGCGGACATAAAGGGCGAACAGATAGCATCTCATCATTGCATGACCGACAGGGATCTTCATTCTCGTCACAAGTCGAGTCATCTCCGGCGTCGTCGTTCGTTGGAGGCCCTGTAGATCCACCGGTCGACGAGACTGCTCCCGCGGATCAGCCCGTCAATCGGCCGCCAACGATTGACGTGGACGGTGCGCAGGTGGACCTGGACGACGCAACTGAGTCAGAATCCACGCCAGTGACGGTCATCTCCCCTCCAACACCGGTACCTCTTCCACCGCGTCCAATCCAGTCTCAGCCTTCGCAAGGGAAGACGATGACAATACCTGGCATTCACGCGCGCCACCGCGGCGAGGTCATGTCCATGGGTTATGTCCCGCCTTCTCCACCCGCTGCTGCAGAGATGAAGACTACTGGCGTTTCCAGCGTCTATCGTCTGTGGAAACACTCGCCCGCTACTCAGTCTGAACCTGCGGGCCGAGATGACGAGCGGGCTCGCTCGCGTTCGCCCCCGGTTCTGAATGCGGACGGAGCAGCAGAGACCACGCCAGAGTCCCCTCCTGTGACTGCGCCTCGGCCCACGGCTCCTCCGCTGCCTCCACGGTCTCCAACTTCGTTGTTGCGTCCGGTGCCGAAAGTTCCATCGGGACCATCGCCGGCATCTGAGGCTCTGATGTCGATAGTGTCGCGCGACGAACTGAGTCGTGCGGGATCCGAAGGGGCGCCGCAAGTCGACGACGGCGGTGAAGGTGGCGATGGTGATGGCGATGGCGCTGAGACATTAAGACCGAACCCCCCTGGCCCTGTCAGTCCCAAACCCCCATTACCAGCACGGAAGATCCACGCTTCTGCTTGACTTGGGATCCATTCTTGGTTATCTTGTCGTCGTTTGAGCACTTATTTATGGCTTGTCATGTACACTAAGTGGGACATATATCCCTCACTCTACCCGCACTTTCATTATACAAACCGACGAGGGCCACGTGACTTTGCGCAGAATAGTAATTTTTAATCGCCGATCAGAGACAAATAACCCTGACCAAAGCGCATGCCTCCAATGTAAGCCTCAAAAAGAAAAAGCGAAAAAAAAACAGAGAGAGAGCTGTCGTATTTTTCGTTCCAGTCGAGATAAATTCACCATTCATTCTAAAGCTGTGGTGTGTCAAGATGTTGAGCTCAAGGGCGACATTACCATCGGCTCAGGTATTTCCTATCTATTTCGTCGAAGCGCTGGTCACTCACTACGCTAACAGGGACCATCGTACACCCAAAAGCAACTATTTTTGCTATTGCAGGACCTATCGTGATTGGGGCCAACTGCATTTTCGAGGAAGCCGCGATCATCGTGAATAGGTGAGAAAAGCGACACACGGTCTTTGCATCGCCTCTCACGCGTTAGCGGTCAGGCGTAAAGAGGTCATGCGAATAGGCGACGATAATTTATTCGAGATCGGGTGTCGTGCGTCCCCATCGCACTGCCCTGAAATGTCGGCCTCATGTCCGTGTGTATTATTTTGCAGGGGTCGAATCACCGAGTGTGGGCAACTTCAACACGGTCTCGACGCGGGCGCGCGTGCATCACACCGTGCGAATATCCTCGTATTGCGTCATCGGCGCAGGTTGCCTCGTGGTGCCGGTGGACGATGAGGTCCTGGACGAGTACACGGTCATTTATGGGCCGTCTGCGGAACGCCGCGTTTGGAGTGGGCGGGGAAGGATGCAAGAGGCAGATTTACGGCGGAAACACGCAGAGTACCTCCGGGAGACGTTGCCCAAGTTCAATCGGCTGAGGAGGGGAGAAGCGCAGGCATGATAGCTTAGTTCGAACAGTAGAGTCGAACCGGTTCGAGTAGGGAAGGGTCGTCGTCGAGGGTGTTCGTCGCTCGCCTTCAGCTCATGACGACCACCCGCCAATCTTTCATCCCTCTTTCTCC
The DNA here is from genome assembly GCA_021527775.1 of Lactarius sanguifluus. NCBI lineage: Eukaryota > Fungi > Basidiomycota > Agaricomycetes > Russulales > Russulaceae > Lactarius > Lactarius sanguifluus. Next base: position 10,833 of record JAKEYF010000654.1, on the reverse strand, counting down.
TTCTTCTCGTCCCACATCTCCACTCTATACCCAACGTTCTACTATTAGAATTAATACAACCTTGCTGGTGCGCCGCGATTCCATATCAGCTAACCATATCAAGCTTATCGCTCACCCGCTTTAGCCCACCCCCGGAAAACCGCCTTTACCCACATCTCCCAAGCCCAACTTCCGGCGTTCCGCACATATGGAATCGTCCCACGCGCACCACGCCTCCCTCTCTGCTCCCGTGACAACCGTCGACACGAGCCCACGTGAAGTATCTGCCTTCACCGGCCAAGCGCTCGACCGACCACCCACCACGAACCTCCTCCGTCCATGGGAGCGAGCAGAACTCGTCAGGAAGTCCCGAAAGTTGACCCAGCTCTTGGGCGAGACGCCCTCCCCGTTTTCTGTCTTGTCTTTGCGGGCGTCGGGGAGGGCGTCCTCTGCGGAGCCTTCCTCTCGGGTAGGGCGCTTTCGTTCCAACTGGCCGTCCCTGGCGAGCACACGACCCTCCCTCGATCCCCTTCGCAGACATTCGTCCCCACCCAGTCCTATAGATTCCTTGACGTCCGTGGGCCTTTGGCCGGCGGGAGGGGCAGGGGGACGCAGGAGTAGAAAGGACAAAGACAGAGGCAACACAGGCAGGCCTGAAACGGAAGCCGGAATAGTGATCGATTCGGCTTCATTGGTCTCAGTCTCAGACGACGAAAATACCTCTTTTGCCCACGTCCAGTCCTCACATTTATTCCCGTCCCCGTCCCTCTCTCGCCCGTTTGACTCGCCCGATTCTATGGCACTCTCTCCAGAAGACGACCGCCGGCGGAGGAGAGAAAAGATTGCCAAGCTCCATCGTTACCTCGGCTCTCGTGTTCCCACTTCTCTCGTGCTTGGTCTCGACATTGATGACGCCCTGCCAGCTCTCGATCCTGCCACTGGCAGCATCAGCTCTCGTCACCCGGGTCGGCGCAGGAGTAGCTCAGCCGCCGAGCTTAAGAGGAATTGGTTCGATGGTGATGATCGAGCAAAAGAGGAGCTCGACGAACGCGAGAAAGCCATCAATGTCCGCAGGGCGGTCAAGATGGAGAAGGTGTGGTCTGTTTTACTGTCTTCTCTCTGATCCGAGTAACCTTAAAGTGTTATTTTTGCCCAGATGTTCGGCGTACAACCCCCCCAGACGCTGTATCACACTCGGCACTTTACAAAGCCGACAGACAGGGTCCAGTCGACTGAGCGGCCATCTCATACCGAGCAAGAGGCTGTTCTACCTGCTGGGCGGAATGCCAACCACCAGACTTCATATTTGAATAAGGGTGGCAAGCTGAAAAGACACCGTGCAGGGAGCCACTCGGAATCAATTATCCCTTTACTCGACTCTGAGGCTCCTGGTGAGCCAGGCAAGCGCGCGTCCGCCGTCTATATGCATTATAGATATTCCCTCAACTCTCTCAGCGAACTAATCGACCGCGTGAGTCCTCCGTCGCCCTTACGTCTCATCTATTTTAGGGGCACGAATCCCCATATGTATGCTTACACCGAGGCCGCAGGACGACAGGGAGTCTCTGGCCGAGCTCCATTCAATCTTAACCAACGATCAGCCGGGGGTTGAGGGGTATACCACCACTCCAACGCGCGAAGACGACGCAAAGAGTGTCCGTTCGGAGCGTCGACGCTCGCTACCCACTCGATCGTCCAACCTCTCCCTCGCCTCGCAATTCAATCTTAGCAGCCCTTCTTCCCCCGAAATGGCTTCATTCCAAGCCCGCAGGAAGCAGGCTGCAAAGCTTACACACTTCTTTGGCGTGGACTACCGCGATCTTATTGGTGATATTCTCGAGAGTATTGAGCACGATGTACAAGAAGAGAGCAACAGGGGCAGCCTCCACCCCGAGGAGATTCAGGTTTGTCGATTTCGATTTTTTATTTTATTTTTGGTCGGGAACGACTTTGACCCGAATCTGTCACTTGTAGGACCTATTGGTCAAGCTGCGCAACCTGAAGACGAAGCGGACTGCGGCAATATGAAAATGATCGATGTACTTGTCGTGGCGTTGCTGTGTGTTTAACCATGCGCATCTATAATACTTGCTCGGTATCTCGACTAATAAGGATCTCATGTGAAGTATATATAACCCAAACTATCATGAAAAAAACACGCTCTGGATGTAAAAAAAATAATATAGGTGTGGCTACAGGACTACCAGCTCTCCCCTACACGAGTGACACCAGAAAATGTGAGACTCGTCCAAAAACTGGGATCGCTTGTGTAGGCTGTGGGTGTCATGGGTTGCATGCGGGTCCATGGGGGATGCATTGTCCGGATCTGCCGCTGCGCTCGCATGGTGGTACAGAGGCGAGGTCGCGCGTGACGCAGGGACCGAGGGTATCACCACCGCGGCCATCTCACTGTCAATCCGGGCCTTGAGCATTCCAAGACTGACTTTGCGTTTGTGCCTCGTTTCAGGAGAGAGATTTACGCCGAATGCCGACGGCGCCGGAGACCGCTGCGGTGGACCGCCTCGGCGCTGTTGCTGCTGCTGCGACGACGACGACAAAGACGCGCGCCGGAGGTCGTCCGACCGACCCCGTTGCCGACTCGACGGTCGGGAAGGCGTGGGGGAGAAGGGCCGCTGTGCGGCCACGTGCTGCGACGCCGCGCGGAGCTGAGCGAGCTGGTCCTCGGACTGGCTGAGCTGCTTCTGGAACGAATGCGCACGGGCTTCGGCTTCGAACACGCTGGATTGGAACGCACGGATCTGCGACTGCGCGGCGGACAACTCGAGGCGGTGTTGCTGCTTGAGCGCGTTCATCATTTCCTTGTCCAGGGAAGGTGATGAAGGTGACGATGATGATGACGGCGACGCCGCCGCGGCGGAGACCTCTGCGCGAAGTTCCTCGATCTCTTGTACTTTGGCCGCCAGATCGGCCCGGAGCACCTCGACGTCCGTGCGCGCACGTTCCAGAAACTCCTCCTGCTCCACTTCGGCCAGCTTGCGCTCCTCGAGCTCTTGGTGCAGCGACGCGATTTCGACTTTTAGGCTGTGTGAGTTGGATGACATGCGGTCGAGCTCGTCTACACGCTGGTTGGCGAGCTGGCGCTGTCCCGCCCGTTCCACCTCCAACTCTCGAATGCTCGCGAGCGCATCCGACAGCTCCGTTTCGATTTGTGCATATCCCCTCTGGAGCTCGTCCTGGGTCTCCTGCGTCGACGACCTGTCCCTCTCTCGCGCAGTTTCAGTGTCCAAGAGCTTTGAGGCCAAAGACTCGTTTTGGTCCTGCGCAGCTTGGAGCGATGACTCCAGCTGAGCAATCACGCTATCCCGGTCCCGAACTGCCTGCTCTAGGAGGTTATTCGTCTCGCTTAGCTCGAGTTTCGCATTCGTGAGTTCGACTATTTTTGGACGCATTTCATCTAGGGAGCGCATTAAGGATGAACCTTCATTTTGAAGATCTTGATGGGTGCGTTCGGCCTCTTCTGCGCGCCGTATGGCATTACGCAAGTCCGCCTGAGATGACCGTAGCTGCCGGTTGAGAGCCTCCTGGTTGGTTGCAGACTGAGAGGCGGCTTTGCGCAGACCAGCAATACTACCGAGATGTTCATCGAGCTGGGACTGAAGCGAGGTCCTCTCCAGACGCAGAGCCTGATGTTCCGCGGTAACAGAGGTCAATTGTTTCTGGGCAAACACATGCCGCCCCTCCAAATCGGACACTTTCGCAGCCAAAGACTCCGAAGAGGCAGTTCGCTCCTTGAGCTCGTTTTCGATTCTGTCGTGGTCGGCTTTGAGCGAGACGTGGGCCTGTACATTTGTGAGATGTAGACCAGAACAAAAGAATGAAGGACATACTTGCTTGGACTTGGAGAGCTGAAACTCGAGCTCACTAGCCCGGTTTTGGACGTTCTTCAGCGAGGCCTCAAGCTGTCTGACATCATCGCTCTGAATCCGCTCCTGCAATTCACGGACGAGCCCTTGCGATCGCTCGAATTCAAACTTCAGCCCCTCGGCGGAGCTCTTGGTAAGCTGTAGCTCCCGTTCCTACCAAGTATTGTAAGTAACCACCCCGTTGTCACGAACGAGAATCCTTACTTGCTCTCGACACTTGTCTTCCAACTCCTTTTCCTTCCGCGATAATCTCTCAATTGTCGCATAATGCTGTTGGGATTGGTCATCCTGTTGCAGCGTCTGCTCTCGAAAGGATTTCGCAGCAGCCCGTTCCTCTCGGAGGAGGGCCTCTAACTCGCTAGCCCCTATCAACAAATCTCAATCTGGACAACGCGTTGCAATTCCGGGAATGATCGAACGTACTACTTGAAACGTCGGACAGACGCCCCAAAGACGTGCTCAACGACATCTTCTCAGAAACGAGTAACGCGATGGTTTGGCGTTGGTTTTGCAGCTCAGCGCGTAAACTCTCCAGCTCCTCTCCGTTGGCATGAGACGGCGACGGTAACGAGGACGGCGCGCCGGGTGACGCCGCGTTGACTGGTGCAGGAGGCGATACAATAGATGGCGTCCCCACCCGAGGCAGAGATGTTAGCCATTCGTTTTCCGACACGTCTTGAGTTGGTGGACCTGTGCCCAGTCTGATACGGGTTTTCAATCCCTTGTACTCGCAGCCAACAAATGAATTCGATGCTCACAGGTCTGTCACGTCGGCCTTGATCTCATCTGAGGGGTCCACAAGAGTAGGGGAAAGCGCCCTGACCAATGGCGAGCCTGGTGTTGGCGTTGTTGACGTGACCGCACCAGCGCCCGCGCTTGGAGTCGAAATGGGACCGGACTTTTTTTGTTGTCTCTTCTTGTTAAGCTGAAGGAAAGCGAGGTTAGGTGTGCGCCGTCCGGAATGATTGAGCTGGAGTCACGAACGAGAGCCTTAGCGCGCGCAGCCTTGGTTGCACGGTCGTCGTCCGACATGTAGTTTTAGTACGCGTCAAGCCGTGCTGTTTCCTTGGTATTATCGACTATTGGGTCGATGCCAACCGCTGACGCTGACTACAACGAGGACTGAGGCCGGTGACGAGTGACGGTTGCTTGTCAAATGGGGTTACGCTCAAACAGTCTCACGTGATTCAGACCGAGGGTAAGAAGGGCAAATATTTCACAATCAATGTAGCTATGGGACTATGGAGAACAATTGCAAAAAAAACATACTCTCGAGCACAGAGAAAGTCTACCAGCGATGAAAGGTCAAGCTACGGTAGCACAGTAATGACAGACGCGAAGAGGCTCTGACGAGCCCTTTCCGAGTCGTAGACAGGTGAGAGAAGATAGGGAATGACACAAGATACGACCGCAAAATAACGAGCAAATAAAACCGAGCACGAGCGCGGCGCGTGGTCCGAGGGTATGAGAAGGTGCGCCACCGATTTGGCATATCACGGACATTTAAGCCCAGACCTAAGCGGAGGTGAGTAGCCATCACTCTCAAACATCAGACGCTTTCTCACCTTGAGAGTACTGTCCCAACTTCCCGTACAGAGAGCCATCCCATCCACGCTCACGCCTAAACAGCTAACGCGGTTTTCATGACCAGTGAGAACACCGACACGTTCACCCTTCAACGTGTCCCAAACGTTGCAAGTCCAGTCATCGTAACCACCGAAAAGGATGCGACCTGAGATAGAAAACGCCACAGAGGTAATGCCGCAGAGTATGTTGTCGTGTGTGTATGTATTTAGCTCCCGATCTGCGCGTATATCGAACAAGCGACAAGACGCGTCGTCGGAGCCCGTTGCAAACGCATCTCCATTTGGGAAAAACCTAGAGGGTGTTCGATAAGTTCCATGGAAAGTGAGAAATAACGATGAGCCTACTGGACGGCGTTAATGTCAGACTCATGGCCAGTAAAGGTCTGGGTAGCTTTCCCACTGCGAATATCCCAAAGCTTGGCGGTGGCGTCGCATGCACCCGATACGAACAAATTTGGATTTGGGCCCAATGAGAGGCTAAACAAAAATAAGTATGACCGACTCGCCCACATAACGTTAGCCCTACCTCATGACGTCGCCAGTATGGTCACTAAACTCCACACTGCGCGATCCTGTCTCAATATCCCACAACATACATGTCATATCACCAGAGCTGGTGACGATTTGACGATCGTTGATAAACCTGCAGCAGCTGAGGTAACCGGAATGTGCGCTCAACTCGCGAGCGCCTCTGATGCTATTGCCTTCTTTGCTGTGTAGGTTGTAAATAGAGCAGATATTGTCAAGGCCACCGCAAGCGACAAAATTTCCAGATGGGGAATAAGCACAAGTCATGACCCAGCTGGAGCGAAGTGGAATGGCGTGGACTTTGTTGGTGGTGTACGCATCCCAGACGATGAGTTTTCCATCTTGAGATGCAGAAACAAGATGTCGCTTATCGGTAGCCCAATGCATTGCGTATATTTTGGCAAGATGGCCCCTTAAAGCGCGACGTGGTTTCATGACAATGCGCGGCAAGGGATCGACTTCTGCAGCCATAGCTCGGACTGATGGTGGGTTAATGATCTTTAAAAGCTAAGCGAGGATGGATTGATTGGATACTGACGACTCGTATCTGCTGAAGACTCTCGTTTTGCCCGGATTCGTTCTCTCAGACTGTCCGCCTCGCGACGAGCAGCCGCGATTCTTTCTTGGATGTCACCCTGGGTTTGAGACATAGCTGTTGATGGGTTGGAAGGAGACGAAGTTAACAACAATCAGAGCCTATTTTTGCTAACAAGTGTGAGGAGGCGATGAGAAATCCTGAGCAACAGAGACAGACCACGAATTTGGGGGGAATGCGTTTCCTAATTGATTTTGGGCACCGAGTGGAGAAGCAAAGATCGGGGGAGAGGTCGGGAGTGTCCGGGAAGGGGAGTCAGAAGAACAGAAGATAGGAGAGTAGGGAAGCTCTAGTGGCAAGGAGAGACGAGAGCGGGAAGATGGCGACGAGGAAGGGACTGAGGAGAGCGCTGAGACGACCAACACCCTCATCGCCGCCCACATCTCTACGGCACTTTCCGGAAATCAATTTCACCCTCCGATAGCCAATCACACGTGCCCTTTCGACCGTATCAAATCCACCGCTGCAAACACAAAAACTACTGGGGATGCTCTCTTGCTGCGAACTGTGCAACACATACAACACATCGGAGAAACAGCAATGTATTGTTGGGTGCGATGTCCTCACACTGATTGGCGCCCCTCTCTGCGTACTTGTTTCAATTTGGCCACCCAATACTTACCCAAAACGTACAGCAAAGTGGCTTCATCGACCCGACAATACTGTATATCATATTTGTTTCGTCACTCACCACGGCACGTACCCCATTTACACCTCGCATACAGTTCCAAGGCGCTCAATGTCAATGGCAAATAAGCGCCAGCTGTGCTCGAGTCACCGAAACATATACACGGACTACACCGATCGTTACAAACCTACAAATCCGTGCTCTCGACAATGATTCACAAATTATGCTTGGTTTGCTACCGGAGCTTCTAGCTCCTCTCGTGTCAGATCCAAATATCCAACTTGGTCTTGTCGGCTTTTTTTTTCAACGGAACTTACTTCTCATATCTTTGCCAATCCTGCCCGTCACTTGTCGGATCTTAGCTACGGCCTGTAGTCCGTTGTCTCCGAGTTTTTTTTGTTCTATCTCCTTTGATCTGCCGCTTTGCGTATTGCCGTACAACGCCCATGGTTAGCGGCAACTTTTTCAACCAGCGTACCCCTCTACGTTTCCGAGGATTGCTTGACTCGAGCCTCATACCCACCTTCGTCGTTTTTGGCACCGATTCGAGGTGACTGTCCTTGTCGCAAAATCCATTAGCCCACCGTTCGCTTGGTCACCCCCCGGAGTACTGTGTTGGTCGGAAGGTATAAAATGCCCCCCCTCCCAACGTCGAGTCACTATCTGTCCAGAACATCCCTTACTCCTCGAAACGCACTCGTTACAACTCCCGTGAAAAGCCCCCTATGTCTTCCAACCCTGGTAGGGTGTACACACCTTTGAAGTTACTATTTCTTACAACTAGTTTGGGCAGACTATATTCTCTTCTTGAACAATTACCTCCAACGTACCGGCGAAGCTCATCTTTTGAGCTGGGAGTTCAGCCAGATTGGGCCTGAACATCAGGCGACTCATACAGCAGTGGCGAAGCGTATGTTCACTCCCCGATTGTTAGTCTGATGATCCCGCTCATGGCTCATAGTGAGTGGCTACCCTGTCAGTCAGGGCAGTGCCACGACCAGAGCCATTGCGAGGCAGATCGCTTCGTATAATTTCCTCAAAAGCAGAAAACAAATATGATACGTTCTGTGTTCGGCACTGAATATTTGTCCTCGGACACACGCAGAAACCAACCCTCGCACTTTCTCTCTTCTTTCTCCTCTCGAATTCACTACTCAATTTCGTTGCTGTGCGTTGCCCTCCCATGAACACGGATTTCTGCTATATCTTAGAATAAGCGTACACATAATTAACTATCTGAGATGTCCACGTCAATAGTCCGGGGCTGTCACGACCGCTTGTATGTATCAATACTAGACAATACAGCCAATAGCTTCTGGACCAAAGTCGGCGTTGTTGGAACTGAACAGATGTAGGTTTCACATATAACCCAACTATGATATTTGCAGGGAGCGCACTTGCTCCCCACTGTGGGAACCAGACATGTACACCGAGGGGTCACGAGACTATGATTATTCGTTACGTACGAAAGGAAAGAATGTTCAAGTGCCCTGAGGTGCGAAAGGGGGATGGGGAATGGGGCCGAAGAGGACATGCACAGGCAAGGTGTGAATGAATGAGCTAGCCGTATTCCCAGCAAATGAGTGTTCGATTAAGCGATTGCTCCAAATAAGCAATTTGAAATGGCGCCACGGTGGACTGTGCGGTGCCAGGACCTGACTTGGGCTTTGACGGACGTCACGGTATTGTCTGCTTGCTGTGTCCCTCTCCACGCCGCGCAGCGCCTGCTGTAGGTGTTCTAAGATGGGATTGATATGAAGCCCGCTCCCCGTGTCAGCTCGCGGGAACGTGTTTTGGCTTCACTCCTGCCGCCATACACCCCCATTCAACCCCCCCATTCATTCCACCCATTCTAAGCTCTTCTCCGGTGCTAGGGTTCAAAACGCACCTTCGTATGTGCTGCGCGTCAAACGTGGAGATTAGATATGGTATACTCTTTGACCCATTCGTGCCACGACGGACCAGCTTGACGAGCTCTCTCGTCGCGTCCCCGCCACATCAGAAAGCGACTTGACGTGGATATTGCCTCGCGTTCGCACATTAAAACTCCGAGCTAGATGCTGATATAGCGTGGGTCTCGTCTGGCAGTGACGCCCTGCTTTTGGCGTCCGAGTCCTGCCGTGCCTAGTCTGTCGTCTTTGCACCTATCATAGACGGCCTGAAGGCAACACTCGGAAGCCAGAAAATGATCAATATACGCCATGGTGCCTCGAGGTCAACCACCGCCCCGGCATTTACGATCGTTATTCCTGGCTCCGACGTAGCATCCGACGTCCATAACCTGCGAGGCTCGTAGTACATGCACCAACCTCAGAGGTCTTGCTTCTCTTCCCACCGTCCAATTGAAGATCCGTCTAGTGAAGCTGCGGATTCGGTATGCCAACTTATTTCCGAAAAGTAGTTGAAGCTCGGGTCCTTGGCTAGTTCCCTTGGCCGTGCACTCTCGAGGACGCCTGGCCATCGTTCACATCACCGTTAATAAACTTCTACAGTTAGGGGCGTTAATTCTTGCGTCCCGAGTCGAAAGTCTGGACCTGACTGTAACTCCGAGACTGGATGGCAGAGGAAACCCCTGACATCAGACTCCACCCTGGATCGATGCGCACAGGCACTTGGGATGGGCACCCTTGCTCGTGCGTTCCCTTGCGAGATACATTGGCGTTCGTATTGGCCCAGTGGTTCTTATAAAAACTGGTTGCGTTGAGCTTGAGCTGACAAACGACTTCTGCATCATCAACATGCCTTCTGGTAAGTTCTCTGGGGCGTATCATACTCTCGTGCTGACTGCTAGCGTAGCCACTGGTACCATTGCTCTGAACATTGTATGGAACACCACTAAGGCAGGTATACCCGGACTGATTCCTCTCTCAGTTCTCCAGGCCAGGCGTAAGCTGGCCTCTCTTAGCTGGAACGACACGACATCCGGGCCTGCACATGCACCCGAATGGTTATCGGTGTGCAAGAGTGCGTAGTTGTCGCAGCCTGATTATTAGAATGATTCGTGAGTTTTTTTCACAGTCGATGGAGAAGACATTTCGTCGGGCACTGGTACACACAAAACCATCTCTCGCGCGATGGTCGCAGCGGAGCGGGCGCTGGCCATCCTACGGTAGAAGGGGCCTGATGCAGCATTTCAAACTCCCTGGCTTTGATCTCTGATCGTTGGAACACTCAGCATTTCTGTATTATTTGTGTATTTCCCATATTCATTTGCGCGCTTTGGAACTGTCGCCTTGTATTTCTACGTTCTATTTATGTAATCTTGGCCGGATGCATATTTTATTTCGTCTCCACCTCTATTTCCCCCGTCATTGAAACAGGCATACGGGACTTCAGTCGCATAGGTTTACCCAGGATTCTGATGAGACAAGAAGTTGCTGATTGCCAGTATCTGACATTCGCCCTTCTCTGGTTTTCCGATGAGCCACGTTCTGCACTGGCACCTTGGATCGTCATCATCGAGACGTGCTAGAACCCAAGTCCCCACCACAGACCTCGGTAGGAAACCGCTGTCCGTCGCTCGGCAATAGCATACCTTTTCACAGAATGTTGATTCTATGTTCGAAAATCTGCAGAGCATAGCTTGGAATCGTAATGCATGAAACATTATTGACCTAACGTCTCTGGAGATCA
>JAKEYF010000653.1:0-21858 GCA_021527775.1 Lactarius sanguifluus | reverse complement strand
TTGCCCATTTCGAGTTTCTTCTCCCGCGTCTGTCTCCACCGTTCTTCCTTTGTCTTGTTCGACACCTCACTCCAGGCACGGATAGTAGCCACGCTCAGATCCCTGTTGAACTCCTGAATGGGATTAAGAAAGGCCTCATTGTTGGACGGAAGCAATATGTGAGAGGTGTTCTCCGTGTGGAGGGTAAACCCATCGGGTACCGTCACAGAACTTGACGAAGGCTGAGCCATCAAACTTCTGCACCACTTGCGTGACCTGGTCGCCGTGAGAGTAGGCCCCCGTCGGTGAATAATACGAAGACGAGGGAATGCACCGTACGCCGCCAGGTCTGCAAAGATCTGCAACAAGTACTAGCATTATGTAATACTCAAATGTTCATGACTGAGTCCATGTGTATGTACGACTAATGTCCGATTCCTCTGACAAACTCAAAACTCGAGCCTTGCACTCCAGCTAATCAGTAGGAGAAGTCTTCCACAACAAGGTCGATCGATCCGCCGTAGTCTCCCCGTCGAATTCGCGAGGGACTAATCTGAGCGGCAACTGCCTTCCGAACAACCGCGTTCAACGTCGCTGGCCCACAGCCTACCCAAATTAAGTCCCATTAACAAGTCGCGAAAAGAGGCCACTCACATGCTACGACAACACGGCCACTAGTCCTGCCCGCTTCATCTTTTAGAATCGAATCGATCTTAGGCCGCCCGGGCCGCGCAAATTCGGTCATAATGCTGACGTCTCGCATCTCCTGGGCATCTACTTCCAGTTCCACCCCTTTCGGCACTTCACGAACTAACGGCTGCAGGCTACTAGACATCTGAGAGAACGTGGAGGAAACCCTCTTTCGATCCCAGTCCAGGGATCCGTCCATGAGCCGGTCTCTCGGACTTGGTGTGTCCCAATCGCCCAGAGATGGGGGCCGTGGTGTGGTAGGAACCGAAGGCAATGATAGACTTGCGAGTTTAGGGTATGACCGACGCTTCGCAGAGGTGTCTGCACTCGGACCAGGGAGTTCCGTAGAGGGTGAGCGGGTGAATCCAGTAGATAGTTAGTCTCGGCGTTGAACATCGGAGAGTCGGGCGGCCTTCTTGACTCGGGAACAGGTTTTTCTTCCAATGACGGTTTCCCCCTGCGACGCGCTCTCGCCTTGCGAGTGACCGCTCGCCGTATCGTACCTTCCTTTTTAAGCGTACGATTGAGGGAAGTCTCGCCAGGCATCCGTCATCGTGCTCGCCATCAAAGTTCGTAAGGTCTAACCGGTGCTCTTCATGACCCAATTCTCCAGTCTCGTTGTATTCCCCTGTATAATAGCTTAGGTCCACAAAGTCGTCGTCGGGTATTTGGTCATGGATGAAGCCGTCTTCATCGAAAGAAACGCCATGTCCTTCGGATACTGAGGGAAGAGCTATGGAATCAAGACCGCCAGGTGACGTCGAATTCCCGATATCGTTATATCCTAAGGGGACGGAAGGATTGAAGTTCGTGACGAAGAGGTCGAGTTGTAATGATTCCCAGCGGAACAAGTGATCTACATCGATGTAGAACACTTGCACACCACTGCATATGAGCTGTGCGGGAGTCAGTGATCCTTTTGATGAAGTGCAAACAGGCATAAACTCACCAAAGTCTCGTAATATCCATATAAACCGGATTCGTCGCATTGCGGAAACTTTGCCTACCTTACCACTTAAATAGCGACCGTCTCTCCCGGCCATACATAGGCAGAGAAACTCAAGTACGGAGATCCCAAAAGATACGCCCGATCCACCGGAGATAATCACGGCCGAAGAATACAAACCCCAATTGGTCCTCACCGGGGATCCAAATGGACCGTCCACCCAAGTCCTCAGCAGTACGCCCGATGATGGCAAGGTACCCGGGGATTCTTGCGCTGGGTGCGACGGCCATCCGCAAGAAGTGAGACCACCGTCGTCCACAAGTTCTTGGTCCAACCATTTCTGGCTCTGATGAGAAACGTGACCATTCTACCATCATCTCCGGGCTTCTGTCGTCGCATACAGATGCGCAAGTGAATGGGTGGGAAACCAGCCTAGACACTGACGGTATGCAGAGAAGGAAATGCTGTCCTGGGGCCCAGGTAAGTTGGCCGGGAGGGATGAGACGTAGTCGTATGGTGCGACCGGCAAGAACTTCCGCGTGGCCATAGCCGATAGGAACGGAGAATGGGGGTAGAATGGGGGTCAGGAAAGAGGTTGTGGACGATGTGGAGCGGTGCTTCGAGTGGTGTGGATGCACTGAGTCTGGCGAATGGTACATAGATAGCGAGTCTCGATGTATATTCTTTGCATAGTGTTTATTGTCGATGGAAAAATCAACGGACTCCAGGTCTGGAGAAGCGGAACGCATTTCCAAGACTTGTCCGCGAGTAGACAGTCGGAGACCCAAAGAAGTTGTTGGGGGTACGTGTACGGAACTACCCAGGAATCCATTGACATACACCCAGTTTGTTGCACGCCAAGTCCTCTCTCCGGCCCACAGTAGGAGAGCGAACCAACACCACCACCATAAAGGCGGGTGATGTAGCGCTGACATCACGATGGTGGAAGGGACAAGGATGACGTGGAAAGCATAGAATATCTCGTAGTGTTTCTCTCGAATAGGGCCCAGTGACAACAGGACAAGTAACGTGAGTAGGATATACGCCTACTCAATTCGTGAGCAGAGCCGGGGAATAGGGATAATAGGATATACACCCACAGTCCAAGCGTATATGAATCTTGGGAATTGCCACGCATAGACGTATGCGACTTTGCCCGTACCGCTACGAGTATCTTTGGCCAGCTGTACACTCCACAGAGCCGCGTGCAATGTTACCATGGCCCAAACGAATCGGCCTGTCCAACGGTGTAGCCACATGAGTTTGTCGAAGTGTATATCTGTGAGGAAGGATATGGCGAAAATGGCAAATGGTGGACGCTTGAGGGCGAAGAGGACACAGAGCGGGAAGAGAGCGAAGGACATAAGGCCAGCTCTATCCCCAGAAGTCCACCAGGCCTTCTGGATTGTGTACTGCGGTTTGTATGCCGTAATATCGCGCAGCATCAAACGCTTGACGAAGTCATTCGTGGGGGCGATGTAGTCTGGACCTACGAAAGTGGCCACCAGGCAGGCGGTTATGAGCGAAACCAGACAAAGTAGTTCTGCGTTTGAAGGCAGAAGACGTGGTTGTTTGTGAGGTTGCCCACTCTTCCTAGCTTGAGCTAAAGAATGTTTCTTTCGCCAGGTCCGACGACGTAATGACCATTTGCTCCAGTAGGCACCAAGGCGTCCTGATTGCAAAGCAAAGAGACGTAATACGGTGAAAGTGAGTGTGACGGAGCCTATGGCCAGCCAGAAGATGTAAGCGTATCTCCAGCTTGCCTCGCTGAGGGCGTGTATCTCTAGGTAGGCCGTGAACCAGTCCGTATCATCCGCGAAGGCAGGTGTAGTCGGGTTTGGGCCGTACTGTTGCGAAAATGAAGGGAGGGTCGACATTTTGACCGGCGGCAAGACGTCCGTTGCCTCGGGGGCGCGAAATGAAACAAAAACAGGCTGAGGCAGCCAGTTTGAACAGGAGGGAAAGAATATTAATATAGGTTTTTAAGAGCTGAGGCCAAAAGGGTCAAGACCATACCAGAGTCCAGACAGGTTTACACGGGGGCGTAGCCAAGAAATGTCAAGAGTCGGATGCGTCTAGCTCAGGCCCTGAATGCAAACTCCGAGTCGATTGTCAACCGCAGGCGGTGCACGTGCCACTACACAATTAACCTCAGCTAACATACTCCCCGCGGTGTAGGCGGCTTGGGCTTGTTCTGCCTTCATTATGATGCGCAAAGTTCACAAAGAAGGCGGTGAGCGGCTAAGTGCGACCGCCAACTAAGAGCGATCGGGTCGCTATTTCATTGATGGTGGCGTGCGACGTGAGGCTAACTTACTCGGAACGTTGCGCCCTCCAGGCACACCCCAGGTGATTACCGCACTTTAGTCAAGCTTCGATCGGGTAACGAATAGGAGTATATGCGGTGCAAGAGAACATGGATAGCAGTATATCCGGGGTCCTGAACATAACTGCGACGCAATGGGGTTATCTATGTATCCTCGGTCATTTCGATATCGTCATCACCCTCAGTAGCGACAGCCTGCCATCCAAAACCGGGTGTCCTTGTTGATTGGTCCTGAAGCCGCGACAACAAAGGGGATAAAGATGCTGTAGAACAGATGATAAGTAATGCATGTCGAGAGCTAACTCTGACGCGATGCTCACGAAAATTTCTCTGCAGGGCCATCAATGCTCCGCGTTGGGTAATATAATACATAGGGATGCCAGCCAGGACGAACCCTAGTCTCGATGTAGCAAAACACTGTGAGTTAATGTCATGAAAACGCACCAAGAACAGCCAAGGCCTCTAATGGCGCAGCAATAATGGGCATGTAGAGCAGGAACAACGCAATCTGGACTATATTAGGCGTAGGTATAAGAAAAGGGACGGTGCACGCACTGCGCAGAACAAAAGAGGTGTTGTGATCCACGTTTTATACGGTCTACAGATCGAACACCGTCACGGAGGGTGCCATTCCAAAGGTGATTGGTTCTCACCTTTCTAACATTGGTTCCTTGATTCTCAAAATCACAAGCCCCAGAACCTTTGACGATTGAGCCATGGGAAGATGTGCTAGCTGAGAGACGTACCGTAAGGAAATAGAACGCCCACGACGCTACTACGGCGAAGTTTATGAGAGATCGGAAACCACCCCCCAAAAGTATGAAGGTAATAGTGATGCCAGCTTGAAGAAGCATTGCATTCAGTGGGGTATGCCTAGTGGGGTGTAGCCGCCCAAACAAAGCAGGAAGGTATCCCTCTCTACCCGCAACATAAATCAATCGCCCTGTCGTGAAGAAAGAACCTGACATTCGCGTTAGCTTGCCCGCGGCGAGCAAAAACCGTGACTAACCATTCAACGCCCCCAAACAGGAGAACGCCACCATGAACGCGAAGACAGAACCCCCAATCGGTCCGAAAAGGGCTCTGCCAAAGTCCAGGGCGACCGTATTGCTAAGACCTACAGTAGCCTAACTAATTTAATACGGGGTACAGAGATCAAGTAAAGTTAACACATACTTTGTCGAGGACCACGAAGTAAGAGACGTTGGCAAGTAGAAATAGCAACTGCAGACCACGTCAAGACCGTTTCAGCATCGGGGTTGACAAGAGGGTCGAACCGTCACAGTTATCATACTGAAATGTATAACTCGCGGGATGTTTTTTTCTGGTTCTGACATTTCACCGCCAACGTAGTTTGCCTGATCCCAGCCGTCGAACGCCCAAAGACCAGAATAAAGAGCAAGGGCGTACGTCGATGGGCTCGTGGACGTCCCATCAAATACCGACGTCGTGAACGAAGTAGTTGCCCGCCCTCTTGCCAGTTGGACCAGGCCAAGTACGGTTATCGACATCTAGGAGTAGTCAAAGCTAGTCGACAAGTAGGCCAATGTGCGCATACCAAGCTGAGAACCTAGAATGAAAGGTGTAAGTGTGATAGGTACCGACATCGTACCCGCGTGCCACACACCTTTACAGTCGTGAAGACGACAGCAACCCTGGTCCCCAAGCTCCGGGTGACTACACACACCAAGGTGATTACCGAGACAGCTGCGATTGCTGTAACCTGAATGGCCCACTGTGGAATGTCGTCTGGAGAGACATCACTACGAGTCGCATGCCAAAAGAGCCTGTTGAGGTATTCTGCAAATATAAGGCTAATAACGGCATTGGACCCTTCAAATGGAACAGTATGAGTCGTTTTGAAGCAGGGAAGCAGCTAAAAGTACCGGGTTTCAGCGCGGATATAGCGGTCCAAGCAAACAGATAGGAAACAATTGGACCGTAAGAGTAAGCTAGGTATGCTTGAGCTCCACCGTTCAAAGGTATCGCGGATCCCAGTTCCGCAAAACTGCTTGCGCCAGTCCAACCCAACAAACCAGATAATAACCACACAATGAGACTAGCACCGACACTCCCGGTATTCGCAACCACCACTCCCGGTGATGAGCTACGAAGGCTTCAGTCTCCTGGATTCTCGAGATGTGGGATTGACATACAATATGCCCGATCCAATCTGTATGTGTGAGTCGATTAAAATACCCAGTTATTATAGTATAAGGAGAGTTTTGACTCACCTGTAAGCCTACGACCAGGGCCACGCCTAAAGAGCCAGGAATTACAACAACGCGAGATTTCAAGGTAGTTGCCGCGTACCGTTGACTAACCCAATACTTTTCTCCGCAACAGCACCCTTAACTTCGTCCGGCTCACTCAAGCTTGCGGTCAACGGTAATAGGTCCCTCTCAAAACTGAGGCTGGACATAGAAACCGAACGTCCTCTGTGTAGAGTCGGGGGAGCTGCTCCTTCGAGTAGTTCGAGGGCCCTCAAAGAGTCATCAGAGTCATAAGAAGATCTCGAACGAAGTGGTTGTCCCGAGAACTCTTGCAGTGATGGCGAGTCGGCATGTTGGCCGTTGGGAGATAAACTCATCGAAAAGGCAATATTTTTTAAACTTACCGGCATCAACATCCCCCCTTATTATTTAATTGTAATTTCCCATTCGTGAGCGCTTTTTGTCCTAACTAAGTTACATGTTTCTACAATCGTGACACGATAGTGTGTCGTGTACACTCAATCTTCGTGAAGGGCTTGGGCCACAATCTGATGGACATCGGAACAACGATCTTGACATAGTTGCAGACTCTAGAGTTGAATTGGTCGGCGGGTCAACACGTAAAACTTCCTGTCGCTCACCAACAATGCTTTGGCTGGAAGCACGCGACCAGTTTGCCAGACGCTTGTCGTCACGCCCAATGCGGGCATGCATGCGCACAACAGCATCCCAGATGCCAATCGTGCCTCTTCTTCGTTTGGGTCCAACCAAACGTCCTCCCCAACCACAGCCTGATCGTTGCCCATGAGACATAACAAGAATCGGTAGCAGTGAGGGCTCACCCCGGCGCATGATACGACCAAACCGAGCATCTCTACTCCTGCTCTCGCAAGGGAGGTAGATGCAGCGACTGTAGCAGCCGCAACGCAGCTCTCGATACCATCACACTCGATGACAGTCACGAATATGTCTATAACAGACTTTGGTAATGTGTCCAGCCTCACACTAGAGGCTAGTGCTTGATGAACAAGATTGCCTATGGACCTGTCTTCTGCATCCTGTGGGGTGAACAAGGTGAGGACAACAACGTCAACGGCGACAGATCGCCTCACTCGTATTGGCACTTTTCGCACCAGAGATGAGAATGGTGCAAATTTGACTTCGACACTCAACCTCCCGGTTTCGTGGTATGAGGAGCTTTTGGATTGACGAGGACCATACCTAAGTGTGATAAATGGCCCAGTTTTAAAACGCTGGCGGAGCATTTCGATTCAGTAACCCACACCGCGCACGCAATTTTGGTCCGTTCTGTCTCAATATAAGCAGAGCCATTAGCTTGTTTGATGAAACCTGTCTGCAAAACTGTCTACGACGCCTCGAATTAGTGGCGTGCGTAAAGGCAATGGCGATATCCTACGCGCATATAGGTCGAATGTCCCCAGGGTGTCGCTTTCGGCGCGCTTCCCCTAGCTTCCAATTCTCGTATAAAACGCTAGACTCTTCGAGACCATCGTCGAAAGTAGGTTGAAAGCTCTCGCTTGGGCCGTTAACACGTCTCCTGTCAAATCCACTCTGTGCCATCGAGTTAATCGCACGAAGTAGGAGTGCAATTCTATCTTACATAATGAAGCTCTCTTTCTCTCTAACCAACAAGGCCGCCACTAAACCGGTTGGCGATGCTCCTTCACTCAAGCGTCCGGCTGCTTTTGCATCCCTCGATGATGAGACTTCCGACGACAATTTTATATCTATGCGTAACGGCGTTGCAGGAAACAGTGACCTCGTAGCACAAAACGTCCAGTTGTCGAAATCAGCAAAGAAGCGGATGGAGAAGGAACAGGAAGTCGATGCTACAGTTTATCAGTACGACGAAGTATGGGATAATATGCAAGATGCCAAAACACGGCAGAAGGAAGTCAAGGAACATGAGTCCAAGGAAAGAAAGGTAAGTTGCTTCAAATTGTGGCCCCCCATCACGAACTGAGTTGCGTCCTATCTAAGCCCAAGTACATCAGCGGCTTATTGACGTCAGCCGCTACGCGCAGATTGGATCATCTAAGGGCAGAAGACAAAATGATTCAGAGGGAGAGGGAGGCAGAAGGTGATGAATTTCGCGACAAAGACGCCTTCGTTACCCAAGCATACAAGGACCAGATGGCTGAGGTCCGGAGAGCAGAGGAAGAAGAGAAAAGGCGCGAAGGTACGTACGACTTAGTTTCGCCCCGACAATATAGCTTATAAACGGCTAGAACTCGAGAAGAAGCGCGGCCCATCCACGGGCATGGCACACTTTTACCGCAAACTGCTGGATGATTCGGAGCAGAAACACGAAGAAACCGTCGCAGCTATCCAGGCCGCCTCAAAACCTGTCAATGTGCCCCAGGGGCCTACCCTTAATCTTACCATCATTCGACCTCCCGAGTTTATTCCAAGGTCAGACGCGGAGCTTGCCCGCGTGGCTCGCGAGCAGGGTAAAGACGTGGAGCTTAACGAAGACAATCAAATTGTCGATAAGCGCGAACTTCTGTCAGCCGGTCTTAACCTCTCTGCTCCAAATACAAGGCGACTTGGTCTCCATGCACCGAAGAAGACAGACACCCCCACTGTGGAGGCTCATCGCGCGGTCGGAACAGCTGCCAGCCGGAGAGAAATCGATGAACGAAGGATGCGAGAGATCAGCGTCCAGCTCGCAGAAGAACGGGAAAGAGTGGCGAAGGAGAAAGAGAGGCAAGAAAGCGAGGCCGCTGCCCGCCTGGTCGCGAGACGTAACAATGACACGGATATTCAAAGAGCGTTGGAGCGGTATCAGGAGCGAAAACGCCGGAAACTGGAAACAGGCTTGGAGGAGACGAATTCTCAATAATTCTACAGTTGTCGATTTCTTTGGTTATGATGCTACTATGGCACCATGTCTAGAGGCGAGCACGGCCTGCAAGATTAATGAAACCACGATGTGCTGCAAAGCCGGAACATACATGCCACAATCCGATTTGAGTCCGCCGCACATCACGGAATGACCCCCGAACAGTTTTGCATATGGACGGAACAAAAGGTGTTGTGATAATGTGATTACATTGTTTTTATCTGCGCCAGGTACAGTAAAAACGGCGTTCCTGTGAGTGTCAGTGCAAATTCATTTAACTGGAACACGATGCCCCAACGAGGGGCTGAGGTGTTCGATGGCGTACAAAAGTCTCGAAATTTCGTAATGATAAAGCCGCCTTACTGCGTAGCCAGATACTGTGTTCGAATCGATCGATAACTCGGAACGACCAGACATGGGTATCATCGCTGGCATGGACACAAGAGTACTCGATGGAATGAGCAGCGTTCCAAGTCACTTGCAGCCGTCTTCGGATGCTCTGAATGACCTGCAGGGGGGTGCGTTATCCCAGTGGTCGCCAGTGGTAACTTAATGAGGAAGAATGGAGGGGAAAAGTAACGTACATTGTCGATTTTTTTGAGCCCAGGCAAACGATGATTAGGAGCGAAAGACTGACTGAAATCAATTCACAGTGGCGGACTAGTGGGGGATTGATCAACAACATGTCACCAATTGATGGCATCAATCTACCCCGACAGACAAGGGCTAAGGACGATCGCTGTTGCGCGAATGAAAAGGACAAAACCAACTGACTCCAAAGCAGAGAGCGACGATCAAAAATCAAACCTTAGGGGAGGAAGATGGTCGGAGTGAGAGTACTTTTTTGATGCTCCCTACTGAACAGATGAGAGGAATATATGGTGGACTCGAGCTTGGAGAGAGAAACGGTCAGATATCCAGCGGGGGGTTTTTTTTGGAACCATCCAGACTTCGCACAGACCTGGTCTTCTTGAGGTACCAAACCAGATCCAGAGAGAGTATCATGCATCCAGAGCTCCTTCAGCGATCGGGAGACTCCGCGGGTTAAAGAGAGAAGTCCAGAGAACGGAGTTGACTTCACCGAGACTTGTATGACATTGGCCCACTACTGGCGACCTCAGCATCTCAACGTTCTCAACAACAGCACGCCTGTGTACCCCATGTAATTATAACGCGTTCGGGCTGAACAAGGTTCGCGTTCTCCTGGACTCGGTTGAGACATAGCGCAGGCTCGGACACCTACGTCGACTCGGAGGCCAGGGTGCCCTGATTTCTGATGACTCAGAAGAGCGCCCTTCCACTCTCGTAGGTCTCTATGCCCGCCCACCACTTGCCCTTGAAGCTTGAGCTTGAACGTTTGAAACTGGCTACTCAATGGAAGGTCACGCGGTCACGTTATTTTTCATTGTCCACACCGACCTAGCACCATCGATTCACTATCGGTACGTACCGACAGACCTTCCAAATTTAGTCTGAACTTCACGCATACACGGGACAATATATTAGCCCCGCACGCATACCAAGACTATATATATAACCGTAGCCCGCAGCAGAATTCCTCCCCATGTCTGCACTTGACACCGGCATTTTTGTACTATTCACTAGTTTCGTAGGTCACTTGTCTACTATTCCTGTCCTCAAAGATCCTGACCGCGACCCAGGCCTCCCATCAGTGTTTTCGCTACTTCGAGGCTCGATCCAAGCTGCCCCTTCTTACCCTCCTCTTCGTTGTCCCTGCGCTTCTCTCTTTCCCTATTTCCTATCACGTTCCACGGCCCTCCGCCGCCATCTTGCTTGCGTTTGTAGCTTATGGGAGCGCTGTCGCATCCTTCGCGCTCATGTACCGTCTGTCACCCCTTCACCCGCTCGCAAATTTCCCCGGACCAGCAATCGCCAAGACGTCGAAGCTATGGGCGGCATATCACAGCGCCACCGGCGACCAGCATAGGTACTACAAGATCCTGCACGATCGTTATGGAGATGTGGTGAGAGTAGGTTGGTGTCGAGGTCGTTCCACCCTTCACACACGTCTGGTCGCTCAGCTAGCCTTATAGGGCCAAACGAGCTCTCAATTCGAGATCCTTTGCTCATACACCCGTTACTCGGACAAGGTGGCCTACCCAAAGGTCCAGGTGCGTATGAGGCGTCTCAACTATTGCCTGTTAGAAATCTAGAATCATAATCAGGCTATGGGGGTTTGGATGGGTCACCGATGCTAATTTCCCAGTGTGATCCCATATTGCACATGCATCAGCGCAAGCCATGGAGTTCCGCTTTCTCATCGACGGCGATGAAAGAGTACGAAATAACTGTGGCAAAGCGGATCAGACAGTTGGTTGGTTGTCTAGAAGCCATGGTCCAGAGATCGGATCAGAGAGCGAGTGCTGTGGTGGACATGACTAAGTGGTTGAAATACTTTGCGTGAGCTCTAACCTCCGGGTTTGATTTCATTCCTAACGTGTAATCACAGCACAGATTTCATGGGCGACATGGCGTTTGTCTCGTAATTGGTCCTCCGATGCAGCAGATATTGATTCGATTTCTCTCAGTTTTGGCGGTGGTTTCGAGATCATGAAAGCTGGCAGAGACACCGATGGTCTTTGGACTCTTCTCGAATCCAGCCTTTGGTATGTACTTACACGAGTGCGGTCTGTGTTATTTAACTTGGCCTACTAGTATCTCCGCCCCGCTGTCGCATATACCATACGTCATGCCTCCTCTCATGAAAATAATGGGCGATAGGAGCGCGATTGTGCGTTTCCGAGAATTTTGCAGAGAAAGGGTCCTCGAGCGGTTGCGGATGGGTGCAAACAGGAAAGATTTATTCTATTACTTGGTAAGCTCCCGCACAAGTTTTCGGCATCTTCGCCTCACAGAACGCGAGGACAGAGTGGCGAGGAAATGCCCGACAGTAAGCGCCCATCTCCCGCCACGGTTGCGGAGGATGGAATGCTGGCTATCATCGCCGGCTCAGACACAACTAGCAGTGTTCTCACAGCAGTATTCTACTACCTCTTACGAAATCCACTAGCATACGAGCGCCTGCAGGCTGAAGTCGATGGCGCCTTCCCGAGTGGAGAAGAACCTCTGGACGTAACGAAATTAAGTCAGATGGAATGGCTAAATAGTTGCATGTGGGTATGCGGCGCACTGAAGCGAACCGGAGGAACTAATTTTTGTTGCCGCAAACAGCAATGAG
The DNA here is from genome assembly GCA_021527775.1 of Lactarius sanguifluus. Taxonomy (NCBI): domain Eukaryota; kingdom Fungi; phylum Basidiomycota; class Agaricomycetes; order Russulales; family Russulaceae; genus Lactarius; species Lactarius sanguifluus. The sequence goes on along the minus strand of JAKEYF010000653.1, from coordinate 9,642 downwards.
ACACTTCGTCTTCAACCGCCAGTTCCAAGCGGGTCGCAACGCTCCGTGGGCAAAGGTAAAGGTGCGAAAGTGATCGAAAACCTGTACGTTGAACAACATCCTCCCACCGATTCTTCTTCACGGTACCGCGTATGCGCAGGATCATTCCGGAAGAGACGCAGCTCTTTCTTCACACATACAGCATTCACCGTGACCCACGAAACTTCCACACACCAGATGCGTTTTTGCCAGATCGGTGGTTGAGCACCGAAGCGCCTGCTGGGGAGCACAACCCTGCGGCGTTCTTCCCATTCTCGTACGGACCGACGATCTGTGCGGGGAAGAACCTGGCGTTGATGGAGATGCGTATGCTTCTCTGCTGGGTACTTCGGCGATTCCGCTTCTCCAAGCCCCCCGGGGTGACTCACGAGGAGTGGGAAGGAAGGATCCTGGACTGGTTTGTTGTGCATCAGGACCCTCTGTTGGTCAATTTCTCGCTTCGGGAGTGAACACGGTGAACGGCGAGCGGTCAGACTAACCCAGTATGTCGTTCGCTAATTGGAGAAATCTCGAAAGTAGTTTTGATGTAGGATATTACAAAAATGGAGAACCGCTTTAAACCGACGATCCTCCCAGAATCCTGGCACCTGCTGGCCTACAACATCAGATCCTCCCAAAACTTCTATGGGCAATCGTCGCAAGCCTCAGCAGCCTTGGCTCCAATCTATTCTCTGCCTTTATACAGGGACTTTCTGATGAGGCATACCGTCTCCTGCAGTACTTAGATCTGGCATCGAAGGCGAATCCAGGCCAAGAGTCGGCTGTCGTGGATCTTGCGTATGCTTGGATGAAGAGTACTGGTCTCGTTTTGCCATCCCACTACTAATCAATGGCGATGCAAATCGATCAGCGTAGACAGACACATGCCTAGTTCAGGGCTCGTCTGCCATTTTTCTGGTGGTCCATGAGGATAAAACCACCCTCAGTGTTCACAACCGAGCCGCAAGTCATTGCTGGGGTTTTCGCGACCTTTTAGTGCAATAACCTTATCCGAGCACAATGAATCCGAGCTCAATTTGACCCCATGACTATACCATGCATCATGACGATTGGCATTCGACCCATCTACTTGGAGCCACTCGAGAACTGAGTGAAGCGGGGTTCTAAAAGGCAATATCCGCTCTCCTATACAGCGCCAATAAATACATCCAACAGCGTTTGTCCCAGTGAGGGTATGGAAACCCTGGATCTTCGACGTGTCTAACCCTTTACCGCCTTACGCACTCTCGCAAAGGCCCATTGTTGGCCGCTTTTATGATTCCAGTGGGGATGGGGCGGCGACAACAAATTGCACGTGTTGGAACACCTTACTGAGGCCCAGCGGTGTTTACTGCAGCACTGCCATGGCTTACTGTATTGTGATCTTGTCTTACTAGTGACCGCCGTTATCTTTTAGTATTTCGTTTATTACTTTGTCTATTATTAGTTTGAATGGTATTATCTCTTTCTAGCGCAGGAAGGTTTCCCTGATGAAAATGGTCCCTTGTGGTTTATCATCTCGTTCCAAATGCCATGGAAGGATGAGGATTTTGACCATGATTTTCGACCAAGGATCCTGGTTACCATAAATATTATGCAGAAATATTCAGCTAACCATTATTGGAACGGAGCCGGCCCGCCATACATCACAGTCGGCATCATTATCCCTGCGACATGGAAGAGGGAAGCAAGGCCAAGAAAACAATCTTCGTCGGAGGCATCGGCGATGAGGTAAATGAGGAGATCATACTGGAAGCATTTTCGGTCTTTGGTGTGTTCGGTCTCAAATGGTGTCCCTCTTGAATGTTGACCTCTTTTCCAGGTGACGTTATAGATGTTCAACTCCCCACTAATGCAACGGGTCGGCCACATGAAAATCGTGCGTCTAACTGTTTTCACCATCGTTGACGTCTTGCTCATCGACGCAGCTGCGGATTTGAAGCATCGTGGCTATGCATTCGTCACATATTCATCGGCGGGTGACGCACAAGATGCTATCGACAACATGGATATGAACGAATTACGTGGCAGAGTTCTGAAGGTCAGCCTTGCGAGGCCTCTGAAAGGAGTGCAACAACCCGCTGGGAATCGTGCAAGTAAGTCATGTTGTTTGTAGCCGCCTTCTCGTGCTGAACAGCCTCTTCTTTAGTCTGGGAGTCTGAGGAATGGCTTAAACAACACGCGAAACCATTGGCCGGCAGTGGAGGTGAGGGAGAACCGCGTGATACAAACAATTCATTAACACGCATTTCAGGCTTGCGGGGACATAGGGGTGCAGACCCTGAGGATGCAGGTCAAGATGACGCGACGGACGCGAACGACGCAATTCAGGAGGATCAGTAGCTCACTTCCTGGTCAGCGGAAGTTGTGCTACCTGACTCAAAATACCACCTGACCACAAGGGAGAGGTCTTGTTAGCACGATATGCATTTTCCTCCCTCTTCCTCTGTTGGTACTACGATGGCAGGCCCTTGGATTGATTCATCTCGGAATCGTTGAACCGAGCCATCGCCCGCTTAATATCTAAAATCCTTTCAAGTAATTGATAGGCGGGTCTTTGTTGGTGCGAGGGCAGTTTGACATTAGGTAACTCGTAATGAGACGATGATAAACACCGAGCGCATTCGCGATGTACTCCACGAGTATCCCCTCCATGACGTTGACTGTGTCATTAGATGAATTTCAGTCGTCTCCAAAACCAAACATCAGGTTGCGAGCTGAAACGAGTCACAAACAACCACGAAGCGACACCGAGCGCACACTCTTTGGTGAACAATCCGACGGCTTATTATATCTGCGAGGCGAGGTGCCACTTGTCTCAGCAGTTCCGCGTGATTCGCGGGAGTATACAATAGTAAAGTCGGGACAGTGGCAATCTGGCAATTGACGGATAGAGGGGTCAGGCGAATACTGTATCACCACGTTGAGTGGTGATGAGTAAATTCAATCCTTCAGGCTGCATTTACACTGTCGTGAAACGCAGCCCAAAATATATTTCGAAAATGGGGCAGCAGTTTGGGCAGCACTCAATCGGCTCCAGGGCAGGACTTTGACTCCACTTCTTTGGTTCATCAAAAACCACGACCAAAGTAACAAATGGTACCATTTTCCCCACAGATACTATGTCAGTCTATACTGCCTCTGCATTGTAAATGTAACAATATGACTACTGCAAAATAGAACACTTGAAGCCTCTTAGCGATTGTAGCCTATGTGTAATATATAAAGTATGTTGTCGTTATCACCATACAACTACAACGTTCGCAAACGCATCTAATAGATATGAAGAATGCCCGTTATCGCCCGTGTTCATAGAGATCTAGAGCAATCGAGGTGTCACTAGGCAGTAATTTAGCCGTCTGAATGGCGTTCGGTAGGAGGAATATCAGGTATTACAGCGTCCTTCCTACTGACACTGGAACGAGATGTCCCGGCAGGGGCAATCGGGGTGTAAATCAGCAGGCAATCCAGGTGTAACAAAGTTCGACCTTACGTATCCTTGGATTTCCAGTTGGGCTTGGGCCAACCCCAGACTTCACAGATCCACAGATCCATGCGCGACTCCTGCTTCAGAATTCTAACGACCCATTCGTGAGCCAGCATTTCCTTTGGCGTTGGACGCAAGACCGGGTCGACTCGCAAGCTAGAATGGACGACGTCAGGACGAAGGCACAAGGTAAGGAGCTGGCGAATAGCCGCACGTCTCTTTGATGAAGTCCTTCATGGCGTCGCTCCAGCATACTTCTGCTTCGTCTTCTAGCTGCGGTGGCTAGACGTAAAACAAGCAGGGTAAATCGCAAACCACGATGTAGAAATGAAACACCCACCTCGCTTTGTGTAACATAGGCCATGAGTTCGATTGGAGGCATATCATTAGAGAAGGGAAAACGGTTTTGAACAAGCTCAAGAAGCGACAAGCCCGTGGACCAGACATCCGCACGGATGGAATACTCGAGGCCCGAAAGACGTTCGGGCTGCAAGGCAGGCGCACGTCAGACGCAGATATTACGCGACAAACTGAATAATACGAACGGCCATGTAGAAAGTGGTGCCAGTACTGGGCGTGCCCGCTGCAGATCCGATCAACTCTCCTGAAGCGCCGAAGTCGCAAAGTTTGACGACACCCTCCCGGGAAAGAAGAATATTGGAAGGTTTGATGTCACGATGAATGAGCTTTTTCGAATGAAGGTAAGCTAGACCTTGTAATATCTGAAGAGGATGAGGATGGCGTCATCACCAATGCGATGACAATGCGTACACCGTCCACAAGCCTCCCTGCGACCGTCTCGCTAACTCTGGCACCACGTTCTTTGATACGCTTGCCTATGGCCTCCAAACTCTTCCCCGGGCATATTTCCATCACTACCTTGACTTCGCTGTATGATGAGGACATATAGGCACCATAGAAACGAATAATATTGGGGTGCTTGACTTTGGCGATAATCCCGAGCTCGCGGACCAGCTGCTTCATTGGGGCCCCACGAGTGGTAATCGTCTTGCGTGCCATGAGTTTCCCGGTGCGTCCGTCTCTGACCTCGTGTACGGCACCACTGGCACCTTCTCCGAGGCGAGCAATCACATGGAGGACATTGTCTGACCATTCGGTTTGTGAATCGATTTGCTCCTCTCCGGGGTGTGGGTGCGGAGGGGGTGTAGAGAAGGCCTGAACCTCGATATCTGTTATCGTATGACCCACAGAGAGAGGTGTGGACGTGTTCATGGAGGGACGGATAGTGGTACCGATGGCGAGCTTGAGATTGCCTTTAACTAGGGCAGCGGATGGGGTTGGTATTTGAAGAACCAGCTTCGGCATAGGTGTACGAGATAAGGGAGGACTCAGAGGGGTTGGAAAGGTGAAATTATCCAGTTTGGACACTTTGCGTATGTTCAGAGGCTGAGTCTGTTGTGCGACCGAATAGGGAGCGGGGGAGGCAGACCCCTGGAAAGTGCCAGGTCCGTGAGGGTGAGCCGGAGCAGGGTGGTGCGTCTGACGGCCAGAGCCAGGGGAGAGTAACACGGAAGACATTGAGAAGTATGTGGAGACGGAGACGAAGACGGCGGATAGATAAGGACGAGGGACTGCCAGCGTCCGTGCCAAAGAAACGTGCAACAGGTGTAGTGTCTCCCCCCGGGCTGACAACACGAGATTCGCTTAGACAGCAATGCGGTATCGTCTGCTCGTGCAGTAACATTTAGGTTATTGCTGTTTTCATAACATACGCCGATTTTTTTGTCGCGCACACAGCCGGACATCCAAACTCAAGAGCGGGGTTCATATTGAGTAGATCAAGAAATTAGGCTAGCATACATAATTGGGGTTATCGAATAGGTGTCTTGGAAACAATGGGGTTATTGAATAGTTATCTGCGTTGCTAGTTCGGCATTGTGCAACTAGCAGTGCCATCTCCAGTCTGCGTGCCCTCTCTCCCTTCCAAACCCTCTCCAACAATGGTCCACTAGTGTTCCAATGACATCAAGGAGGCCTTATTGATGTCTTTTCAGGCTGCGTGACTCAAAAATTGGCGATTTCACTGGGATCAGTACATGGTCGCTCTTGTGGTCGCTCAAGATGTTCCGTAGCACACATCGCCAGACAACTTGTCTCCCCCACCACCAATCGACAATGGTTGGCCACGTATACTCACTGCCATTCAAGTGAAGGTACATCTACATTATATTGGTCATGGATGTCATCTCACTGTAACCAAGACTGTAACAGTTCCTCCCTTGGTTCCTCCACAACGCCGTTGACTCTACTCACCGCCTCTGCCTCAGGCGGCCACCGCGCGCGAGCCGCCGACGCCTCCACCCTTCGCTGCCCCATCACGGTACACAAGACTCAAGTCAAGTCCCTACTGGCCCAGGCCCCCACATCGTTGCACGCAAGCCCGTGGTCGCCACCTCTACCCTTCACCACACGGGGAGCCCACCACGACACGCAAAAATCCCGCCACTAGGCCCCTGCAGCAACAGTAGATATGCAGAGACAACAACAACACGGCGATGACAACTGTAACCACGACGGAGCGACTACGACTGCAACTACGACAGACTCCGGGGACGGAGCGAACATGAGACCACGATGGACTCCAAGGATGGGACTATGACCGTGGTCACGATGACACATGGCGGCAACGACGGCAGTTACGACAACCATGCGGAAGCGACAACCATGCCAACGCAAGGTGATGGGTGGTCCTATGCCACCATCTCCCACTTCTCCTACTCTTACACTAGCTTTTCTTCTTATTTAATATACTACTTTTTTCTTTTGACTTTTTGCTCTGCGTGATTCCGAGGTTGCACACTCGAAAGTACCTCGAAGGTGCTTTCCCACGACCTAGTCCGGGCTTTGAGCCAGGCTGGGCTGAGCAAGCCCGAACCCGACTAAGCCTGCACCGAATTTCACAAATGGTTTCCAAAACCGACAGGTAGGATATATAATTTTATTAACTAATTACTGTGATTATTTTTTGTGGAAAAGAAATTCGGCATGATCACCGAGATGCCCATTTCAACCCCGCCTGTGTGTGTAATAGTGCAAAATCGGCGTATGTTATGAAAACAGCAATAGTAGTAAAATAGTAGGAAATGCAGCAAACATGCTATTATTGTTCAGGCTTAACTATATTAGGACGGAGCCGGCCCGCAATGTTGAATGGATGAGGGTGCGTAGAGGGCGTGTAGAGAACGCATAAATGCAATTTTTTTTGCCTCCCCTCTGAGCCCCACACGATTCACATTAGTGTTGTGTATACAGTCGAAATTATAATGCATGTATGTTGTACAAGTCAGGCTCGAGAGTCAAGTCACGCAAAACCTGATTTAGGCCAAATTGACTAGTGTCGTGGGAGTCCGAGGAATGGCTTTAGGGCCTGTCCGGTAAACGCTTTCTCGCGCGAGACATGGGCCAAGCCGGAAACAATGTTTTAATTAATTAAGAATGAGAATGTGACGCGTTCGGCAAACCTTGTGTCACGAGAGACCGAGAAATGAGAATGGGATTCTCCCTGCCAACCAGAAAAAGAGGTCTGACCTCTTTTTCTTTTCACTGTCTCTGTGTCGAGAGTGACTGTGACCATACGGGTTACAATATTAGCACTTACATAACGCGTACGCTCAGAGATCTCAGAATCACACTGGACAAGGATAAACAATAGGGCAACAAAATATTCAGTAATAAACATACACCGTGCTAAGTGTGAGTAGGGGAATCAGCCAACAACATCCCATCGCCTTCTGTTGTTGTGGTTGTGGTCGGCGAGGTTGTCGGTGATACCCTAAACCGCTAGGAAACAGTTGATGGTGCGTGCAGGATTTGGGGGGGTGTGAAACATCGCGCAGGCCTCCGCGGAGCGCGAGGTGTCATATATGGGTCCGCAGCGATTGTGGACGCGTCTGTGTCGAAGGGCGAGAGCCGCGCGCAAGTGCAGCGGCGTCGGGAGAAGGAACGGGTCTGTTGGTCGCAGGTGGTCGAAAACGGTCGCGCACGCTTCGGCGCGGCGCGAAACTTCGTATGAGTGGCCGCCAGGGTCGGGAACGCGTCGGGTTCAAGTCGCTAAGGCCGCGCGCAAGTGCGGCATGCTGGGGAATGCAACTTACGCAAGGGAGTGAGCTACACAGTGACGTGGTCATTGTCACCATGGTATTGTCATCACCGGCCTGCTACCATCTCCATAGTGGCCCCCGTTGTCATTGTTTGTGGCTTGCGTCATGGTGGGACTCGTGCACCGTGAGTTGATGTTGCACGCATGTTGTGATGGGGTCGTGACGGGTTTCGCGCCATGATAGGGTGGTGGTGGGGGCGGACTCCAGTGTGGCAAAGGGTAGATGCAATGGCCATGGGCTTGCGTGCTGCGAGGGGGAGGGAGTGCCTCTGAACTTGAGAAGTGCGACGTGGGGTCATAACGAGGTAACACTTTGTCATGTAACGACACGATTCAAAACAATGTTTTTATATTTTTTTTGTGAATGCGTTCGGAGGTCACAGTTAATCAAAACAATGTTTCGCTGCAGTCTCTGTTTCCCACCCGGGAAACAGAGGGTCCACTGAAACATTGTTTCAGGGCCCACCCGCGCCGGACAGGCCCTTAAACAATACGCGAAACCATTGTCTGGCAGTGGAGGTGAGGGAAATTTCATCATGCAAATAACTTATTAACACGCCTTTCACGTGCAAGCCCTAATGCTATACAGGTCAAATGATGCGACTCGGACAGACGCGAATAACGCAATTCATGGGGATCAGTAGCCTGTTACTTACTGGTCGTCGGAAGTTGTACCACCCGACCACTAGGGAGAGCTCGTATTAGCACGATAGGCATCCTTTTCCTCTGTTGGTACTACGACGGCAGACCCTTGGACTGGTTCATCTCAGAATCGTTGAACTGAGCCCTCGCCCGCTTAATATCTTCTTGCATAAACAATAACTCCTCCATCCGTGCGAGCTTCTTGGCGTCGGCCGGTCGCGACAGCGCCCTGCGGAAATCCTCTATTGATAGACGGGACTTCTTTGTCGGTGCGAGGGCAGTTTGACACTAGGTGACCGGTAATTCTGCAATGAAACGATGATAAATACCGAAGACACTTACAACATCCGCGATGTACTCCACGAGTATCTCCTCCATGACGTTGACTGTGTCATTAGATGGATTTCGGTCGTCTCCAAAACCGAACATCAGGTTGCGGACTGAAACGAGTCGCTTCTTTGTGAGAAAAAAAGCGGAAACCACGAAGCAACACTGAACGCACGCTCTTTGGTGAACAGCCCTTTGAAGTTGGACTGCTTTTTATATCCGCGAGACGAGGTGCCACTTGGCGCAGCAGTTCCGGGAGTTTCCCGGGGGTATACAGAGTTATAAGTAGCGAAGGTAGTCCGCTGAGTACCCGTAGGCACAGTCGTCGTCGGGGCAGTCGCAGTTGTCTGGGCAGTCGCAGGCCTGGGCAGTGAACTAGCAGGCTGATGTTGGTAATAACTATAAGAATAAGGCCATGCGGCACCGTATCCCGTAACAGCGGTTCCGGGGTATGCACCCGCTGTATAGGGATAGGCGCCAGTTGTCTGTGGGTGAGTGTACGAGTAGGTGTTATACGGATACGCTCCTGAGGTTGCAGGGAGCTGCCCTGACTGAGAGGGATAGTAGGCCATGATGTAACGCGTGACTGTCACACAGTAAGACAATAATATCGCCTGTGGCACATGCCTGTGATACTGTGACAAATCAAGTAGTAATACACAATCATCTCTTCCTTCTGTCCCACGAATCCAAGCTACTAGCACGCTGCAATAAATCACACAATTTTTGCCACTCTGCTGACACAATGCCCCTTTTGTCCAACCATTCTGTGATATCATCGGGGTTGGAGGTATCCTCTGGTGGGGATAAATTCCAAGAACGACTAAATGGTCGTTTCTTGCCAGGACACTGCACAAGGTCGATTTCTTCGGACAAAGTCCCGTACAGGTGATACTGTGACATTGTCAGTGACGTGTGTCGACCCCATCGGCCATCGCGAAGTCGACTCACACTCCAGTGCGTCAGTCGATGATAGATTTGAGTTCGAATTGCGCAAAAGCGGCCAAAGCTGAAACCGGTGACACGGCGGTCTTCCTCGTCGGGGTCC
>JAKEYF010000652.1:0-21862 GCA_021527775.1 Lactarius sanguifluus | reverse complement strand
TTCACTCAAAGACTACGCTCTAATGCGGCTCTATGCCGCCGCTCCTTCATCGCTCCGGGAGAGACCAGCCGCTCAGTACTCAGCACAGCACTCAGTACTCAGGTTGGATCTTCAAGTTACTGTAGCATGCCAGCTCGCGTGATGCGGACGTGACGTGTATAAACGCCGCGGCGCAGTACTCGCGCAGCCTTGTCTTACACCATAGCGCAGCACGTTTGCTACAGTGCCGACCATTCGAACAAGGCTACAGCCACGGTCTTCGAAGTGCGGAGTCTTTAGGTGATGCCTGGCCCGCACATCAGATCACTTTCCTCCTGCGCACGTCTAGCTTAGCGACTCGGAATAGCGAATATCTTGGATGTCCCTTGAAGAAGCCCCCTTCTCGGCTGCCCATGAAAACGCAGGTCGCGCGGTAGGATCAATGTAATCGGCCGACTCGGTCCTTCCATGCAAGAAGAACAGCACAACGACGGGCTCTGAGGTTATGTTTGTCGCGTAAGTTAGCTCGTGTGTACACATTCGTGGATAGATCGGCAACATTCAATGTTTCTTTCATGATGTCGGAAGTGGCCATGATGTGAGAGAGGGTGTGAACTATCTGTCATTACGACTTTATTCTATCGGATCGGAACGTTATCCGAGGCTCTTGAACTGGTGCGATGATTTCAACCGGCAACCAGTACAGGAGGGGCACAGTACCTTACAAACATTTCATTTACAGGCACCTGGTGCACTGCCTCAAATCTGAAGGCTGAAGGGAAGTAACAAAAAAAGAGGGGTACTGTACAGATTCTTGTCAAGGAAGTCGTGATATAGAACGCCGAACAATCAGGGAAGAATCGGGATATGTACCACGTGACCCAAAGGGGATTGGAGACCTGGCAAGGATTGTGACCCCCAGCCTGGATCGTAATCGGAAAAATGCAGTGAGTTGGCATCCTTTGTAACTTACTGTACAGTTATCGTGTGAAGAGACGTAATCAGACAGTGACCAGCTGGGCGAAGACGCCAAACACAGTCAACAACCATCCGCGATACAGGGTACGCCAACTTTCCTCATCGATTATCTTCTTCGCGCAGTCTCTGAGACCCAAGTATGGGTCTGTATCGTCCCTCAGTCTATATGGTTTATGTGCGCGAGATCAGACGCCGAAGTGGGGGCGAGAGGGAAAAAGGTAGTACTCAATGACGTCTTCATCTGGGGAGTACTCTGGGAGATCTTCGGTGTCACCAACCTTTTCCTGGGTGACCGAGTTAAACTCCGCAGACTCGTGGTTTCGCTGGACAGCGAGACGAGTGGAAATCACTTCTAGGGGACATAGAATGACTGTGCTGAAGAGGGAGATAGCCAAGTATATTGTGAGGCTACGAGGAGAAAAGTCCCGGGGCACTGAGTCGTCCACATGAGAAAGTGAGGGAAGTAGTAGATGGCGAAGGATTCGAAGGCCAACGACAGCATAGGTTATGTGCAGAAGTTCTGCAGCGAAAAGACCCGGGCTAAGGTAGAGGACCCAAGGTTTACGACGTTCCGTGGGCGTAAGGAGGACACGTAGAGAATGTAACGGGGAGAAATATGGCAGCTGATATGGAGTGATAATTGACCTAGAGCAGGGATCTGCTATAAACGGAGTAGGAGTGACATGGGTGAAAACACTGACCTATAAGTGATTATCATCGCTGGGAGAGAGATGAGCATCGAGAAGATGCTGTATAGGAGTGTGCCCCATATCTTGGTGGCAGGGGAGTTGTAGATGCCATGATTGCGTGGACTTGATAAGGATGCGCCGAGAAAAATGGCGGAGAAGTGCGAAAGCACGACATTGGATAATAGTGTCGGTACTGGTCAGGTAGTAGAAAGGTCAGAGCCGATTCGACTAGCAGCACGGACAGTCAGCGTACCCGTGCCCTTCATAAGGCCAGCCCAACCCTGGATCGATGGACGGCTGAGCCAACCGGGGGAGTGAAAAGCAGCGCTACGCCGTGACCTACCTCGAGTCTGCGAACTCTGGATAACATAAGGAAAAAGCTAGTAATTACAGGGCCAGTATGGGGTTGCACGCCATCTTCTGGATCTAATTGGAGACCTTTTGGATTGTAATTTGCCCTTAGACGGACGAGAGCTCCAGGAACAGTGAAGAGGAAGAAAATACAGAGAAAGTAAAAACTGAGAATGAGAAAGATGGCGAATAGTAGGGATATGATGATGGAGAAGGCCATATGAAGAGGTCAATGGATTCGTCTGGCTTTTCAGGCCTTTCAGTGCCTTGGCGGTAGTAGTACAAACAAAAGCAAATAACGTAAGGAATGCCAGGGTCACCGTGTCGGACAAGCAAGCCCCCCTTTCCCCCTACCCCCATTTGCGTTCCCCATTTGCGTGCGAAGGAGGCACAAGACAGTCACCTGTCCCATTCATGGCAAACAGGAGAGCCGAACACACCCCCATTGACCCGTGAATGGGGGACTGCGCAGGAAGTGGCATGTCCCCATCCCCGTCGACAGCTACACCCCTCTGCCCTCGTTCACCCGCACGAACAGGGCATGCGAACGCGGGACAAGCCCCCCGCCACTGCCGCTCCTTTGTGCACAAGGGGGGAAGGGGGGGTGCAGGAACAAGGTATGGCACGGCATATCCATATCTACGTTCCCCCTCCCCCACATTTACGCACAAGCAGGACATGCGACACTGGACGACGTGGGGCACGGCACGTGCACCCCCCCTCCCCTGGTTTGCATGCAGGGGCAACATGCAAATGAGGGGCCTGCACAGGGATGAGAACTGGCGCGCCGCGCACACCCTTTGCGCCCTCCCCCCCGTTCGCACGCAGGGGCAGTGCGCAAACGGGGGGTAGTGCTCCAACCTGGAACAGCCCCCCCAGGTTTGTGTGCACGTATGCCAAAGCTGGCGACAAATTATATTTGCATTACCTCTCGGTCTACATCTTCGACTTTACTGTACATACGGAACGCCTGCCTTGAAGACTCTACATTGTTGGCCACCCTTCCTCTTGTCGTGAACTACGGAGGATTTCCCAGGCTTCGTCCACCTGCTCCCGAGGACGAAGACAACATCATGACCGCTCTCGAGCAGTCTGATCGTGTTTGCTCCAACATGGACCTCATTCGTGTCTCATCAACGCCGGTCTCGACTCAAGTCGTAGTTTCTCTATACTTAACGATTAACTCGAGATCGGATGCCTCAGCACAACCCGGAAGATCCTACACCGGAGAACTCAACGACATGAACAAGGTAGACTTACCAGTGATGTCTGTCGCTGAGTCAGAACTCCCAAAATAGGGGGTGAGATGGCGTCCTAAAAGATGAGTAATCCATCGACAATTTATTCAACTTCGATGCCGAGGCGAAGTGCAAATGGGTGATGGATGCCGCACAAAATATATCATCAACGTTCTTCGATTTTCGTCAAGGTTCTCCCCATGTCCAGCTTCCACCTTGATGTTGACTATCACGGTGTCAGAGGTCGTGTTATGTTGCTTTGGACGGTTCAAGGAGAGAGCGAAGTCATCGTTGGTGCCAGACCTAGTGCAACGCTGGAATCCAAGCGAGGAACTTATCGAATTTGTCCCGGTGCTAAAGCTTTGTGCGCACCACTAAGTATCTAACCTAAAAAGGAGCTCATTTACGAACAGGGGTGGGATGTCTCGAAATGGTAGACTGAACTTTGGACACGCACATGATCGACAACAAGACTGGTCTCTACTCTACCGTTAAAGCACAGGAGTTCAACCTTACACTGTCCCGAAGCTCGTCGTCGTCTCTACGATGGACTGTGACTGAAAGGAAGATTCACCAGCGCGAGTGAACAGTGATATTCCTCAACCGAGAGGCGCTTTCTGACATGTAGAACTATTTGATCGACTGTTGGGTTAAATAAAGAGTGCGTTTTTCATGAGCGTGGAGCTGACAACGCTATTTGATTGATGTTGGCGCAAGACAGGCATGGCCCAACAATTAAGGACCTCTTTATATTCGTGTAGTACCTTGAGCCAGAGATGCGAACGTCGAGGCTCTTGTCCATGTGTTCTCGTCGTATCCAATTTATACTGAGGGGAATTCGTAACAAAGTGTCTAGTAGTCAATGTCAGTGCAAAGCCGAAGGTGTTTAAACATGGTGGGAAGGCTAGCTTAATAGTCAGACTGGTACGTAAAATCGGACGTCAAACGTCAGGCCACTCACCTCTTCTGTCCGATGTACACTGGATGTGTGGTCTCAATGACGCGGCCACCACAGCACCTGTTCGAAAGGACTGGTACATTGAGCAGACTGGTAAGACTAAGTTGGTACCAAGTTGGCCAGCTATATGAGAGTAACAACCTGGCGGGGGGATTGGCCGCGAACTGGTCTGAAGATCGACTGGTATGGCTGAGAAGTGTCGAGTCTACCATCTGGGAAGGCCTCAGACTGGTCAACACAACGGACCGGTTGTTGAACTGAGGTGTGTTCAGATGCGCGACACTTCGACATTGAGTAAGTCAACTGCACCGCGTGTGAGATTACTCAGGTGGAGACATGTGAACTGGGAGTCGCACACACTGGCGGTGTAGAGGTGAGCCCCGGGCCAACAGGGATATCAGACAGGAACGATCACGTGGACAATGCCCGTGGCGATGTCCTTGAGTTTCCCTTGACCTCCGAGTCTCCCGATCTAACCTTCTTGAGATAAATCACCACACCCCAACCATGGCCGTGTAGCAGCTCCATGGTATTCACCGACATCTCTTTTCCGATGCTGTAGCTTGGAAGTTGCCAATTTCACGTCCCCCTCGTGTTGGACGTTGAACGTTGAACAGCCGCACGTTCATCTCCGACATGTCCTTTTATTCAACAATGGTTTACCAATACAGTAGTGGTACTGCCTCGAAAGGTCGGATATACTCATGAAGGGACTTCAATACTGCGCATAGATTGTCCGGGAAGTCTTCTTCGACAAAGGGGTTCACCTGGCACAACTTTCCTAGTACACTTGATGGCGATGTTCGCGCTTCTGGTGAGCTTATCCATCACCACATCCTATTCCCCCTAGTACTGCTTCACTTCCTATCTAACATACGATTGTTATCATCTGAGGGGTATTAAGAGACGAGTCAGCAACGTGCACCTCGCATCTCGAAAGCAAGCCATGGCAGCGACAGGGGCGTGACGGAAGATTTGTCTAAGCCCCCCCCTCTCCCCCTCTTTCAGAGCAGCGAGGGATGTCTCTATGATCCCTGTGGCGACAATATCTTCCCCCACCAATCGGCCGGTTTGATGCCATCAGCCGAACAAAAGTCAATGAGCGATGGAATAATTGAAACCCGCCGCCACTCGCAGATAGACTGACTATTCTTTGATCGTGAGAGCTGTTTCTTAGCGAGCACCCCTCGTTTCGGCGCCGTAGGAACGAAAACATGATCTCGTCTGGCTGCTATCATAGCTATCTCAGCCTTGGTTTCGCGCTCACACTGGCACCCTTGGGTCGATAATCACTCCGTCTCTGTACCAGAATATGGTGAGTTTCGCTTAACGGTGTGCAAGTGATGGGCACCTTGTCGTATACAAGGCTTACTCGAATTGGTGCGTTCAAAGCAGGCTATGATAACACCAGTGCCTTTGAGCATGTAATCCCCATTCTTGTTCGACCATTTTTATTACAAAAGGTTTCGTGGTCATCCCCTTTTGTGGAGCCTTGTATGCTCAAGTTGCCATCATGATGCTGCTGGAACTTGGCGGCTGTGGATTCACATGCTATACAGGTGGGCCTGTGCGTCAATTCGTATGGCTTACGGTGTGATATACGCGGCCCGTATCCGGTGTCGTGATCTACGTCCTGACTGTTGCAGTCCCTGTCCTGGTGGCAATTGAGGATGTGCATCCGATGGGCGAAAATCATATGAGGTGGTAAATGCTCACGCTCATGCCATCGCGTCATATCACGAGCGGAGGTTCCCTACATGTTCTATTGCTTGTCCGCTAACGTCCATGGTCGCACCGTTATCGAAACAGGGTCTCTATGCTAAATTGCAAGTGGGCTTCCCGGCCACGTTTGGGATCAACGCACCCATCCCCGTCGGGTGCGAATAACACTCCGGAGAAAAATTGTTGACATCATGTCAACGTCTCCATGATGTGAAACAAAAGAAGAACAAAACGAGAACTGTCTCGAGTCAGAGACGGGAGTAACTAATACTCCTACCAACCACCTTCCCATTTAATCTCGGGGTCTACGGGCGGGTGCACAGTTGGCTTGCACCGTTTTCTCGTGTTGACCAGATAGGGTACGGTGTAAGGTTGGAGAGCAGTGGGTGGCGGTAGCGACGGGGTTGCCGTGTCAACACGACCAATGTTCTGAGGCCGTGCTGGGGTGAGTTGATCGCTGGTAGCCAGGTGCCGTTCTAGGGCGCCTCTCAACCACAGACAAGTGTTTCTTCTTGAGTAGTCCGAAGAAGCCTAGTTAAACAAAGAGAAGAGAAGCAGTATGTATGTCTCAGCTTGATCAGCCGGTAGGGCCGCGGCGAACTTGGCAGACAGCCACGGATCTATAGGACTTGACACATGACAAAACTGACAAACGATTCAAGGTTCGAGGTTACACGCGGGTTTGTATCCGCACCCTTCCCCGGCCAAAGTGGCCTCGTTTAGGTGTGGGCGGCGGTGGCACGTTCGGTTCTAACTTGAAGTTAGTTAGCAGTCTCACTTACTGGCAGACTGATTTTCATGATACAGCCTCAAAAGCAAGGGATCGAAGTTCTGATAAGACATAAAGTTACAGTTCAACACTCGTCGACGCGATGGTCAGCGCCAGTACCCTGGACACATTTCTCTCAAGTTGTGATGTGATGATCCGGATACAGTACGTATCTGAGCGCAACGATCTCGGGCTCGGGCACGGGCACAGCAACTTGGAAAGACCATTGAACACCCTGCTCCACTAGGCGCTAGCTGCGCATGATTGATATGTTTTATTTCCCGTAATCTTTTACAGCAAATGCCGTCTGGACTCCACCGGCATTAGACAGACAGGGTAGATAGATCACTCGCCGATATCCGAGTCCGAATCCCCTTGTGCCAGCCGCGCCAACAACGACCCGTCCAGTCCACCTAGTCATCAAACCGAAAAAAAATAGTCCATGAATCAGCATCGGAGTTCGAAAAAAAATGAACAGGACGACGCACGTCCAGTAGGCGCCCGACGCCCGCGGTACGCCGCAAGTGGCGACGACGGCGATGGTGAGGGTGGGAGCGAGCCGAATGAACGGTCGTGCGGGGCGGGGGACGACGATGGCAACGGAGATGACGGGGACGCGAGGAAGTTGGAGAACGCGAGTGAGTAGGACTGCGCGAGGCCGCGCGGGTCCGACGCGCTGCCTGCGCCCGTACTAGACCCGCCCACCGAAGCGGAAAAAGGCAGCTGGCGCTGGGGCGTCGTCTGCTCGACGTTGAGCTGCGATGGAAGGAAGGGCGAAAGGGGGAGACGCACGTTAGGGGAGAGCCCGCTGCGCCAGTTCGGGGTCGTCGTTGGTTGGCGGGGTGGTGAGAGCGCTTTTGAGGGCGAGAGGATGGGCGGGTGCGGGGCAGGCGGAGAGCGGATCGCGATGGAGGCTTGGAGGATGTTGGCGAGGAGTATGCCGAATATCGCTAATTCTGAGAAGGAGGGTGAGTTAAGGGTCGGCGAAGAGGGTGGGATTCGTACCGGCGACTGCGACGCCTTTCTCCCATGGCGACTGGAAGGTGTCGCGGTAGAACTTCCATGCGGACGCATAGGGCGTTGGGATTGGGAGTAGGTGCGTGAGGGTGGCAAGTGCCATGACTGCAATCACGGAGTTCCTCAGACGGAAAACGGCTTCGTGGTACCGAGGCTTGAGGAAATCAAAGAAAGAGCTCTTTTGCGTAGGTTGTGTGGACATGTTGAGGGACGGAAGGAAGGAGGCCGCAGTCGACGTCGACGGCGCGGTCAAGTGCCTGACCTACACGTGATCGCATCGTGTTCTACTACCACTATGATAGCACTGAGTACTGAGTTCTAAATACGGTATTTTCTACAATAGAAGCGATCCACTAGACACGACCATAGTTTCCATCTTTCAAAAAAGTAGAGAGCCTGATGACGAGCGCGTCGAGCGCGACAAGCCACTTAGCCATCTCCGTGTCTAACTTGTCAACAGGACCGCCCTCGGCGATGCGCGTGAAAAAGTCGTCGCGACGGGGTACGGCATGGATAGCAACCTGACCCGGAATGAGTCGAAAGATGAATCAGTCGTGATGCGGTGTAAAATGTGGCACTTCCACACTTACGGAAACGACAGAGCGAATGATAAACGAGTGGTGGTGTCGGAGGACAACGTCGTAGGCCCGCCTGAAGCATACATGGAGTTCCGCGCTGCGGTCCTCCTGTGCGTGCTGCAGTGCACGACAGGTAAACATGAGGCCGCTGGGCAGTGGCGGTGTTCATAACATGAGGATGAGGAGGCTGTGCAAGCGCACCGGGTCAATCGGACCAGGCATGCGGTGCCGTGTCTCACCCCATCACCTTCGAGCGCCTCTGTCTGGACGAGTTTCTCGAGAGTTTCTGACACAGATGTGTGTGTATTATACCGGGCGCGCACACCCTGATGAAATGTAGCTGTGTGTTCGAATGGAGTTTGAGCGGCAAGGGTGAACGCACTGCGATGTTGTTTCGGAGGTCGGTCTGAACAAACGCAAAGACAGCACCGCCCAAGAGATCTTCTGTTGTTGGCCCTTGTCTTGACCTGGAAATGTGATCGATCTACTCACCAAAGAGGTTCATTAGGCCATCCGCTGCCTCAAGGAAAGCGACGGTTTCAACACCATCAGCGGTAATAGGAACGTCTACGAACGACTGTTTGTTGCCGGGGGATTGTGATTGATAGATACAATAGGAGAACAACGAAATGATTCAGACGAACCTTGACGGTCTCGAACTGAGGTGCCATGGGGAGGACGGCCGGTAGCCACGTGCATTATAGTTGCTCTCATATCTAATCATTATTTTATTTTATTTTATTATTTTATTTTAGTGAAAGGGAAAAGAAAAGAAGAAAAGAAGCGCACGAAGCGGTGCGAGTAACCTGAAAGCTGATCCGACCGCGACTCGCCGTTTTCCATTTCATCCACTCTTTCTTTTCTTTTTCTTTATATATTTTCTTTTATTCTTCTTCGTTTCTTTTTTATTCTTATTTTAACGCACTTTCATCCGACCGACCGCCTTCGTCTCATCCTTCAACTCATGCCAACATCCGAGTAACCATCTTTCTCTTATGTTTTCACTCGTGTGCTCATCCTTCTGCCCAGTCGGTCAGCTTCTTCTCGTCCTCCCTCCCCGTCTCCAATGTACGTTCTCGTTTTCTGCAGAGCTGGGTTGCATCGAGTGACTCTGGACACAGGTTGCCTATGAAACGCAAGGCGTCCCAAAGTCCAGATACCCAGGAGGACCTTGACAGTGTCCCGTCCTCGTCCAAAGATTTTGAGTCCGGCCGTGTCACCTGCGAGGATTGCGGAGAGTCCGTCTCCTACCGGGACGAGCGCTCTGGAGCCTTCACCACCAAGCACTGGGATACCCACAAACTTGGATGGTTCGCCCACTCTTCGCCCCTCCCGCTCCACTACTGACAACCTTCTCGTTCCCCCAGCCCAGCCCAGTCCTCTGCCCCACCAGCGCCCGAGCCCCCCCAAGCACGCCCCAACCCGTCCGGCCCTTCCGCGGAAACCATTTCCGCTGGCCCCCCCTCCAAACGCAGGCGGGCTAAGCGTTCCGAAGAGGAACGCATCCAGTACCTCCGTTCAGACCCGTATGTTGCCCAGTTCGAGCCCTACCGCGTCCGCTGTGCATCCTGTGACAAATGGATCCGCCTTCGCCCCAATTCGACGTACTGCTCTATCCCGTGGGACGCCCACCGCAAGAGCTGCCTTGCGCGCAAAGGGTACGTCATCCGTCGTGTTTACCCGTCATCACTCATATTCAATGTCCCGCGGCTCCTCGCTGCCGACTAATAGCCCGAGAGACCCGCCACCTCGTTTCGTGGCTGCCGATCCAGACGTCCGCAAGTATGACGGCGAACGTGTCCTCTGTAAGGCCTGCAACAGCTGGATATCCGTTGGGCCTGAGGGCCAGGTTGCGCATACATGGTCACAGCACCGTGCGCAGTGCCGGCCGGCCTCCCCAGCAGCACCGCCACCTCCCGCCTCCGTCGCATCCGCA
Source organism: Lactarius sanguifluus (assembly GCA_021527775.1). NCBI lineage: Eukaryota > Fungi > Basidiomycota > Agaricomycetes > Russulales > Russulaceae > Lactarius > Lactarius sanguifluus. The sequence continues at coordinate 11,647 of JAKEYF010000652.1, read as the reverse complement.
GCAACAGCACCCAGCGTTCCCAGGTGCGCTGCTCCAATTTCTTCCGCTGCAGCCCCGCACTAACCATGCCAATATCTTCCCCGCCCTCTATCAGCGTTCCTCCGCCGCCACAGCACCAGTTGGCGCTCGTTTCGGCGCTCCCGCCACCCGCCGCACGCGCCATCACGGAGAAGGAAAATGAGATGGAGATAGAGATGGCCAATGACCGCCCGCATAGCCCGTCCGCATCTTCCCCCCTTCCGCCACTGTCAGCGCCCCAGCTGTCCGACACACCGTCGTCTGCTACCGGTCCCAACGCGGGCACAGGTAGCGAGTCACGCCGGCGGAACGCCGAGCAGCGCGCAGCGCTCCTGCGCTCCGACCCACTGCTCGCACAGGTGGAGCCCCACCGTGTGTTCTGCGCGCTGTGCCGAAAGTGGGTGCAGCTTCGGCAGGATAGCACCTTCTGTGCGTACCCATGGCAGCAGCACCGCAGCAAATGTGTCATTCGACAGTAAGTGGCATCATTCATTTTTCGTTCTCACATCTTTTTTTTTTCTTTCTTCGACCGTGCCAGAACTTTGGTACGCAATAATCATACCCTCTTTCTTCTCACCTTCTCCGCTTTACATCCCTTGATCCTTTTTTGGCATGTTGGGCTCTACTATGGGTTACTGAGTGGGATTCGTTCTTTTTTTTTTTTTAATTAGCGCGAAGAAGACGAAGACTACAGCTGTGGATAGCGCCACACACAACGGTCCCGCCTCTCCCGATTCAGGTGAAGAGTCGACCGATAACGGTGAGCTCGGTACCGAATGCGGGGAACTGGACAGAGCACCTACCTTGACAGCAATAGCGATGACAGCGACGACGACAGAGGACCCCGATGCGGGCCCGGATGCCGCCCACTCTGCCGATAACCACGCTCCACGGTTCGCCGACTTGGACTCCCCCGCGGACAGGTACGTGCCACTTGCCTCTCCTTCACGCGATGACCGGAGCTTTGTTCGCTAACTTTTTTTTTTCTTTTTCTTTTTCTTATATTTTGCCACTTGTCATCCACCAACCCTGAAACTTTTTACTCAACTCCACCCGCCCCCCGTTCTGACGTTGACCTAAACCCCGCATCCGCTCCGCAACCTTCGATGCATTGACTTGGTTTATTCGCATTACACAATCATTTCCTCTATTTTCCGCATCGCATGTCATTCATCGGCATCGCCGCTCCGCGTTCCCGTATATTTCGTGCCGGCACGGTCCCAGGCTGACTTTCACACGCCACTCGATCGTCTACCTTTTCCGCACGACGTACACGCCAGCGGACGCGTTGACGATCGCAGCGCTCGTAGCGTTTATGAACGCGGCGCTCCCTCCGGACAGGCACGAGGAGTTCGACACTGCCGAAGTCACACGCGCCGCCAAGACCTTGCATGATCGCGGGCGCGTCGCGTTTGAAGGCGACACCCTCAAGCTCTTGCACTACTAAGCTGCCTTATCTCAACTCCCCTTCTGCGTATCCATAAATATTTCTTGTCTCGCTCTCGCTCTCACTAGATTGCCCGCGCGCGTTCCTTTCCACTGCAGGTCGAGCTCGTTGACCACGAACTTTCCTTTCAAGACATTTTTTATTTGTTTTTTATCATCTCTTCGGTCGGTCCTAGTCTTTCACCTTGACCGTCCGACGGACCAGCGAACGCTTATATAAATATATACATTACTTCCTACATATTCGTTTTACCTTTAAACCTTCTACTACTTCCGGCTGCTGCTTCCCTCCCTGCCTTTTCGCTATCGCTCGCTTCGTCTCGCCGCCTCGCCTCGTTTCTCGTTTCTCACAACTCCGTCCCGCCCCCCTCCCCTCCCCTCCCCACGCCCTTTTCTTATGTCAGTGTGTTAATTTTTCCGTATCCGCCGTAGCTCTAGAGATCTGTGTGTTTCCTTTCCACCCTCCTTCCCTCACTCCCGGACTGCAGTATATCGGACTCTCTGGACATTCACACCCCTCTCTCTCCCCCTCTCTTTTTTTAAATCAGCGTATCAATCCGTGCGGTATATTACAATATCAGTATCAATATTAGCATTAGTAGTAAGCAGCTCGAAGTCCCATTCTCGTTCCCCGCTTAGTTGTGCCACATGTCTAAATTTTCCATTATTTGTGTTCTTCTCTGTCACTTCTGTCTTGTACGGTATGTTCTCCTTCTCTTTACTTTTTTTTAATTCAAAAGTTGCTGCAGTGGGAAAATAGAATGCATCCATTCAAATTACAAATTATAGATAATTATGGTGTGGATCCAAACCTTGATTCAAACCACACTGCTAGTTGCATCTTTTTTGCAGACTTCCCTCATGCTGGTCCATTTTGCTGAAGTGTGCTATGATCCTGTCTGGACCATTTTGGGCCAGCACTCTGATGACCAGCACTGTGTAATGCCACCATGAGTGTGAGTCCAACTTGGACAATGTAAGGGTGTTCACAACTTAGTGAATAGTCTGTTGAATAATGTTCTCATGGGCATGTAGACTAAGACTGACTGATGTAGTGTTGTGGCAGCTTGGAGCTGGTGTTTTTCTATCTCTGGAAATAAAATTCGGAAAAATATGAAAATATTTATGGAGGTAGATCTTCTTAAAAGCTGAGGGGTCCTCTGCCAAGTCTAAGCGATCTGAACAACTATTCCGGAGTTATTTGACATTAGCTGAAGGGTGTCAGTGTAATGTCACCATGGACGTTTAGTGCTTTGAGGTCCAGTCCAGTCCAGTCTTTTAGCTAATTTACAAAAAACCGTGACCTTAACCGGTCAAAATTTTGATGGTATATTCAATTTCTTTGACCAGACCACTCCAGACCGGTCAGTGCCAGTCCAAGACTGGTTAGCGTCAGTCCAAAACCGGTCACCTTATAGACCAGTCAATAACTGGTTTTGACCAGTTTTACTCCGGTTTTTGACCGGTTATTGGCCCTACCTGTGCACTCAAAAATCAAAAGAGCCTTTATTGCTTATGTTTGGTATAGTTACAGTAATGCTACAGAATGTACTACTGTGTAAGCTAAGTCTGTAGTGTCGTGAGCAGGGTGCCATGTGGGTGTTGAAGGGCCATGGCACCGTGTCGTTACTCTGCGTCGGTGTCGTCGGTGTCAAAGGCCACAGCACCATGTCGTTATGCCACGTGGGTGTCGTTGGTGTTGATGGGCCATGGGACCGCGTGGCTGTCGAAGTGGCATGATGCCGCGTGGCTGTTGAAGTGCCACGGTGCCATGTCGTTACTCTGTGTGGGTGTTGTTGGTGTTGAAGTTGCACGATGCCACGTGGCTGTTGAAGGGCCATGGTGCCGTGTTGTTATGCCATGTGGGTGTCGTTGGTGTCGATGGGCCATGGGTCTGCGTGGCTGTCGAAGTGGCACGACACTGTGTGGGTGTCGAAGGGCCACGGTGCCATGTTGTCACTCCGTGTCAGTGTCATCAGTGTCGAAGTGGCATGACACCGCGTGGGTGTCGATGGTGTTACGATTTTCCCCTCTCCGCTTCTCTTTCCTTTCACCTCTTGTGACTCGTATCCCATGTCTGACTTTAATTGTACTTTTACGATACGATCTGCTTTGGCTTGCGTCTCGGCTCTTATCTCGCGCCTAGCGCATGACCATTACGACACCCCGTGGCATGACTTCCAGAACCCGCTGACACCTTCTGATCCACGTGTCGTCCTGTGGAATTCCCTTGTTCCCTTTCCATACTTTCCCCTTGTTAGCTCTCTAGGACTTGGATCCTAGGATCGTGCCTTATGTTTGTCTCTGACAAACATCATGTACTAGTATATAAGTCCTACGCTACCTAGCTTGTATGGTAGACTTGACTTCTTGTGTATAACCACACCGCTGTCCATTTCTCACGATCTGATCCCTTGAGTCGCACTTTCGCTTGACTCCCCATCTTCGCTTGCCTTTACGCTTGAGCCTTACTCCACTACTGTCCTTGTGTCTACGGAGACCAAGTGACACTTGTTCACCCCCAATGTCACGGTACACAAAGTGGACCCTTACTATACGGCGATGACTCCTGTAGTAAGCGGTAATGTGTCATGGACTTAGTATCAGTCAGCATAGTTGTACAGTATCACATGCCGATGTGGCATGACTCATTCCTAGGACAGCAATAGTAGGGTTTGAGCTATTATTGCTAGTCGTAGTACGGATTCGGGAGGAGCTTGAAAGCATCCTCGTACATGTATAAATAGTGGCTCGTGAAGACCAAGATACGCCATCTTGGTCTTCTTTGAATCACCACTCTCTCTTCTCATCTCATACTCAGAGTTCACTTGTCTCGATCAGAGCAAGTCGTCTTCATTGATCCCCGCCTAGTGACTCGTTTACGTCCTAGTGCCGATATGTGTCACGTGCCTCGATAAGCGCCGTGTACCCGTGAGAAATAGTCACGTGACTACTACTCCGATATTCGCTAAGTCGTGAACGCCCTTTCGCTGTCCAAGTCAGACTAACGCTTGTGGTGGCGTTACATTAAGACCAAGATCCCTCACCGTGGCATTCACTACTTGAGACCAGTGGACCAACTTTCAAACTTACTCCCTCGAACGTAGGGGAGACCGCAACATACCAGTACAATTCCTACAAGCTGCTAGGTGGAGAGAATACCGGGGAGATACCGGATACTTTGTAGATTTTGCCTCGGGACCAACCCAGTTTAGACCAGTTGAGTTCAACTTTGATCACGTCTGTTGGACAGAAGTTACGTGGAACCCAATCGACAATAGGTGGGACATAATACGCCCAGTAGGAAGACTATACAATTGCGACATCGACGCGCGTAGTGTACCAACCAGAGAGCAGTGGGGACGCATCGACGGGCAACCAGAAGAGGAGCCCAGCACATCGGAACCTAGAACCTCAGCACCTTCAGAAACCAGCGAAGAAGGCGAACGATCCGAAGAAGAAGATTCAGAAGTGGAAGAAGTAACGAGACTAGCTGAGTCCATTCCTGCGTCACAACCCGAAATCATTCACGTACAACCGCCCGCCATGGCAACCATGACAGAAGAAGCTACTCGAACGATAGTAGAAGAAGAAATCAGGAGAACTAGGGAGGAAGCCGAAGAACTCCTCATGCCTATACATCCTGCAACCGGACATCGAATGACCACAGATGACGCGGCCATATTTCGCACTATAGGACCAGACCAACCAGATCCACCAGGCAACAACCCACCCCCAGGTGGAGGAGGACAACCACCCAGACGCCCAGAAGGAGGATTCCCAGGAGGATTCGGACGAGGACCACCAGGAGGAGGAGGACCACCAGGAGGAGGAATGCCAGGAGGAACAGTGGCACCGGGAGCGCCCACGCCCCGACTCGAGGGTGAGCCACCAACAATATTCAAAGGAGATCGGACTGACTATGAGTCCTTTCTCACGCAATGGCACGCTTACTGGGGACTCAACTTCGACGCCCCGAGCATGCACAACGTATACAAAAGATGCCTCCTATTCCTGGGGTACATCAAGGGGCCGTCCGTCGCAAATTGGACGCTAGGCTTCCTCCAGTGGCTGAATACGGAAGTACGAACCGGAAGGGACAGGTACGACGAATACCTATGGGACACTCTTGCCGCAGGATTCTCGGATTGATTCTCCAACACGCTGGAGCAGGAACAAGCCCAAGCCAAGCTGGCAAAAGGATTTAGGATGAGTGGAGACGATATTGACTCGTATGTCACCAACTTCGAGCAGCTCTGTTGGAAAGCTGACTATCGCCTAAACGACCAACAAACCATTGACTGCTTCATGGCCGGACTACCGAGCAAGCTGTTTACGAAGGTGTACGAACTCGACGGACCCACCACCTTCAATGAATGGAAAGACGCAGCGCTCAGACACCAGAAGCAATACATCCACTTACGTGCTCGTTTGGGGATGTCCACACCCGCAAGGGGACCGCCACGAGGTCCACCACCTCGTTTCAACCCACCTCCGAGATTCGGAGGATCACCATGGAACGCACCTCGTAGCCAACCACCCCGGTATGATCCGAACGCCATGGACACTTCTGCGGATCGATCCCGTGCATGACTCGCAGAAGTAGGCGACCCCAATCGCAATACGTATCAATGACCACCGTTCCCACCTCGCGCAGGACCGGGACAAGGAGGGAACACCCCTCGTAGAGATATGAGGGAAGTAGTTTGCTACAACTGTAGTGGACTCGGACACATCTCACGAAACTGTACGCGTCCCAGGAAACCAAGACAGCAGCAGCAATGGCATCCCGCGAGCAGTAGTCGTAGCATGGAGACAGACTACTACAGTCAGGAACCACGCGCACAAGTAGCCCACACTGCAGAACCCCAACAAGTGGCAAGTAGCTGGCTCGAAGGAGTTAGGGGAGCAAGTGACGAAGTAAAGGACCTAATTCTCCAGGATTTGTGGGAGAAAGGGGATTTTTGGGACATGTAACGCCACCAGCAGGGCGACGTCCATGGTTCAAAGTACCCGCAGCAGGTCTAGCAGAAGACGCGTTTGGCATTATCGGACAACGGCGATAATGGAGACTGATATCGGTCAAAGGCACACGCTCGAAGAGGCGAGGTGAGAACGGTGATGCACAAGATAAGGGGAAGGCTTAAGGCAAGGCAGAGCAGGGTTCCCAAGATACAAAGCTGGTATTGCTAAGTAAATCAAGTCTGAGGACTCGAGTACGAAGACAAGCCTGGTATATATACATGCAGGTACATAAGGTTCGTACTCAGCTAAGTCCGCTCTATCTGGGATCTGGGTCCATGCGCAGTCATGGAACCTACTAGAAGGTCACATGCGTATTGCGCCATCGATCGTCATCGTTCTAGGTTAGTCTAGACTCCGGTCACGTGATCATACCGTCATGAGTCCAGGCCACGCCTGAAGATCTCCCTAGCGCTCCGTAAGGTCCCACTAGTGGCGTCTGAGCCATCGGGAGTCTCCGCCCGGCTAGGCGGTTCCTCCAGCCCGTGTCCGGTAACGTCGGCGGTCGGGATTCGTAACAGGACGCCTGAACCCATCGGCCTGGGTGAGGGCAACAAATTGTAACTCTATAATCATGACTCGCTTCCGGTCTCTTAGAATTCCAGTCTTGATTCGCACCAGTTACTCAATGGCCAACATAAAAGGGCTCATCGACTCCGGAGCCACCGACAACTTCATAAGACCCGCATTCGCCAAACGAATGGGATTGGGACTCCAACCATTGGAACGGCCCAAAAAAATATGGAACATAGACAACACGGAGAACAAAGCTGGGTCCATCACTCATTTTGTGGACTTAGACGTACAGACAAAAGGAATCCACAGAACTATCCGATTCCTCGTTACCGACATAGGAAACGAAGATCTAGTACTAGGATACCCTTGGCTCACCACCTACGAACCCACTATTAGCTGGACGCACACCACTATTCACGAAGAGGCGCTACCTATCATCATCTGATCCATCAACCCCTCCAAACCATGCACTGTTATCGCTGGAGCCACTACCAAGGATGAAGTCACCATCGCACGGACTTCCACCAACAATGAAAAGGAAAGTATTGTCCAGGAACTGGAAGACGAATGCCAGCTACGTACCACTGCCACTGAACTCGACATAGCCGCCAAACAGAACATGGTAGCAGCAGTGATCCCGGCACCTTACCAATGTTTTGCCAAAATATTCAGCGAAGAGGCTTCTCACCGATTCCCACCATCTCGACCCTGGGACCACGCTATCGAATTCAAACCAGGCACACTGGCAACCATAGACTGCAAAGTCTATCCTATGACACAGGAAGAAGACGCCCAGCTTAAAACGTGGCTAGAAGAACAACTCAAGATGGGGTACATCTGCCCCTCAAAGTCACCATACACCTCGTCGTTTTTCTTCATCAAGAAAAAGGACGGGAAGCTAAGGCCGGTTCAAGACTATCGAAAGATCAACGCGTGCACCATCCGCAACCAATACCCCCTCCCACTCATGTCGGAACTCATCAATGATCTGGGCAACGGCCACATCTACACCAAACTGGACGTTCGATGGGGGTATAACAACATACGTGTCAAACCAGGGGATGAACCAAAAGCAGCGTTTAAAACGCGGTACGGACTCTTTGAACCACTCGTCATGTACTTCGGACTCACAAATTCACCGGCAATGTTCCAAACCATGATGAACGAAATATTGGGACCCACCATCGCCGGGCACGAGCTTTTGGGCACCATCATACGAGTGTACATGGACGACATAGGCATAGCCACTCACGAAAATGTGGGTTTACAAGCACACATCAACGCAGGTCTGCGACAGTACTCCAAGTGGCGATGGACCACGACCTCTATTTTAAGCCAGAGAAATGCCTGTTCCACTCACCGCGAATGGATTACCTGGGGGTAATCCTTGAAAAGGGGGTAACTCGTATGGACCTGGTAAAAATTTCGGGCATCAAAGACTGGCCACGCCCAACGAAGGTCAGAGACGTCCGTTCCTTCCTCGGCTTCTGTAATTTTTACCGCCTCTTCATTCGCGGTTTCGCCACACACGCCCGAGCCCTCAACAAACTCACGAGGAAAGACACTGAATGGCAATGGGGTACAGAAGAAGAATGAGCGTTTCAGAAACTTAAGACACTTGTCACCAAAGAGCCAGTACTTGCACACCCCTGCCTCACCAACCAATTCGAACTCGAAGTAGACGCATTGGGCTTCGCAGTAGGAGCAGTACTACTGCAGAAGAAGAGGGATGGAAAATGACACCCGGTAGGATATTATTCAGCCACCCTCAACAAGGCCGAGCGCAACTACGACATATACGACCTGGAGCTCTTGGCGATTGTCAAAGCCCTAAGACACTGGCGACCCCTACTCGCAGGATCGCTGCACAAGATCAAAATCTTCTCAGACCACCTTAACCTTACACACTGGAGATCCGCACAAAAGATAAGTCGACGAGTAGCTCGAGAAGTGTTGGAACTGATGGAATACGACTTCGAGATCCATCACATCAAAGGGACCAACAATGGAAGGGCCGACGCCCTATCCCGACGGCCAGACTACGACCGAGGAGACCGAGACAACAACAGAGTGGTGGTACTCCCAGACAAAGTGTTCGCAAGAGCCACGCTGACCCAACTACCCGAAGACCACGCTCAGGATGAACAGCAAATACTCCCCTGGGTTGACGCACATCACCTCAAGAAATTCGACGGAACTTGGTACAAACAAGGGGCACGGGTAATAACAGGCGAACTCCCGCTGTGGCGCACAATCATCAGCAACCACCACGACCCCCCAGTTTACGGACATCCAGGAATCAAAAGAATGTTCCGAATTATTGAGAGACATTACTGGTGGCCACACATGCTAGAACATATCACCTGAATACGTGAAGGGTTGTGCGGAATGTCAAAGACACAAGGTTAACAACTGACCCACACGCGCACCGTTGATGCCTATTACACTGATTCCTGACGCCAAACCTTTTGAAGTAATCACGCTGGACTTCATCACTAAACTCCCAGTATCCCAAGGACACGATTCGATACTCACAATCACAGACCATGACTGTACCAAGGCGTCTATCTTCATACCCTGCGTTGAGGAAATCATGGCGGAAGAAACAGCAGCACTGTACGTAACCCACGTGTTCAGACAGTTCGGATTACCGGCAAAAATCATCAGTGACCGAGATCCCCGCTTCAGCGTCAAAGTTTACCCGCGAACTGTGCCGGATACTAGGAATCTATCAGAACATATCCACGGCATACCACCCAAGAACAGACGGCCAATCGGAACGAACCAATCAATGGCTGGAACAGTATCTCCAGTTCTGGGCAAATGAGCGTCAAGATAACTGGGCGCACTTCCTACCTATGGCCGAATTCGCGCATAACAGCTGGCCCCACGAGGCAACAAGGAAGTCCCCATTTTCGCTTATGATGGGATACGACCTGCACGCTGATTGGATGGATAAGCAATCTCCTATTCCACAGGTGAACACGAGACTCCAACAGTTCTGAGAAGCACGGCAAGAAGCCCAACATCTGATCAAAAAAGGCACAATCCTTGTGGATCAAACATCGGAATACACCCCAATACCGGGAAGGAGACCAAGTATGGCTAGAAGGCCGCCGCCACCTACATACAAACCAGCCAACCGCCAAACTCGCAGCGCGACGGCATGGACCCTTCAGAATTAGGGATGTCAACGAGTTAGACTCGTCTATACTCGTTTAGCTGTATCTCCTGAACCAGTGATCGTACAGGTCTGAAATTTGGCATACAAGCAAGCATATTGTATATCTGCTCGCATTCCAAATTTCAGACCTGTACGATCACTGGTTCAGGAGATACAGCTAAACGAGTATAGACGAGTCTAACTCGTTGACATCCCTGTTCAGAATCAATAAGGTACTATCGCCAGTCAATTATCAACTGGAACTTCCCATGCAGTGGAGTATTCACCCTGTGTTTCACATTGACTTACTCACACCTTATCACGAGACGCCCATGCATGGGGAAAACTTCACACGCCCACCACCGGACCTCGTGGAAGGAGAAGAGGAATACGAAATTGAAAGTGTTCTAGACACTCGGCTGTTCGGCAGAAGCAAGAAACGGCAGTACCCTCGTGAAATGGAAGGGCTACCCGGACTCGGATAATCAGTGGGTCAACAAAGAAGACCTCTCAGCTGACGAAGCCCTGGCAGAGTTCGAGCGGACATCAAAGGCTCGAGCAATGGTTATAAACCAGCCCATCTACGCTAAGTCGAACTCATCCTTCCAACCTGGACCCCTCTCACACTCCTACATGTCGACCTCCGCTGTTTCCCCCACATCCTCTTGTGCACCACTCGCTCCCCACCTCGTCGACAAACCTCTCTTATGAAGAGTTCTGCGAAGCCATGGGCAGAATCGCCCCCGTCACCGACATCGACAACCCCGACGCCCCAGCCACTTACTGGCTCCTCAGCCGGGACGGTCAAAACTCAACACCGCCCCCTATACGCAGACCGAAGTTTGATAGGCTTCATGCAGCTCTCAGCAGCAGTGAGGATGCCTCACCTCGACCTCTCCCAGTGCGAGTCGAATACTGGGTCAAAGTGGAAGACAAGTCTGGCGCAGAGCGACCCACTGAAGAAGGCCCGGACGCTAACAGGATGAGGTTCAAGGCTGAGGCTTGGAGGTTGGGAGCAGTTAGAGAGGCAGCGACAAGGAGAACGTCGATCCTCAAGAAGCGAGCCCGGTTTCACCACGACGATGCATGCGTGGTGATGACCAAACCCGAACAGCTCGAGGAGTGGTATCCAGCTGAGCACCCATTCATCATTAAGCACCACCGACTCTGACCACCCCCCGCGAGCCCCATAGCGTGCGACACGCGGGGACGTCCCCTCTACCGGGGCGACCGTCATCATCGACAACCAACCTCCCTACTCCCACCACTGTTCTGACGTGCCGTCTCGGCAGCTCGCACATCGCCCCCCCCGGTTATATCCACAACCGTGGGGACAGAGATGTCAACGAGTTATCACCAAACAAGTGTACTCGCGAGTGTGACTCGTTTGTGACGAGTACTCGTGTCCGCGAGTACTTGTTCCCACGAGTACACGCGAGTACGAGTTTCCTCTTTCAATCGCGCGAGTACTCGTGTACTCAC
>JAKEYF010000651.1:0-21867 GCA_021527775.1 Lactarius sanguifluus | reverse complement strand
TAGATCACAGAGGCTCGTTTACCTCTGCCTCAGATGTATCCTTGCCTCTTATGGGCGGAACGGCAACATCATCTTCTTTGGGTTATGTATACTCCCGTGGTAATGCAATACCCGCGCCTGCGATCGGATCAACAGTAAAGCTCGTACGAGATGGGCGCTGCACAGTGGCCACGCTACCATCCAGGGAAGATCTACAGTCGGCACCTCTTAGCCAGTTCGGCGGCAGCACTGTTGTCGAACGAGCTCCTGACGACGAACCAGGTATCGGAAGTGGAGATCAGACTACAAATTCAGATGCACCCTGCGAGGAGAAACCTCAGCTGAGCTGGACGCTGACACTCTCGCTCCTCGTCGTTGTCACAATTGTGCGTTTCCTGCTACTAGCGTTCCTCAGCTCATCCATTCTCTCTTAGCTGATTGCTGTCGCCGCGGAATGGCTCGTCAAATCCATGGACAAACTATCCCAGAAGATTAGCAAGGAATGGATTGCGCTCATTTTGCTTCCCATGATGAGTTGCATTGCGGGTAAGAACTCTTACCAATACCCGGATCTTCATTTCTGACGGCATCCAAGAATGCATAACTGCGGTCAACGTCTCGAGAAGGGACCACCTGACGCTGAGCGTTAGCGTTGCCGTGGGCTCGACGATAGTGAGTATGCACACTTCGACCGAGACGGGGGAGATACTAATTATGGCACAAACAGCAAACTGCGCTCTTCGTAATCCCGTCAGTTGGCCAATGAATCCGAACGACGCTATGTTTTTCTGATACCATTTCTCTGCCTAGATTCATGGTGATCTTGGGTTGGATACTCGACAAACCCCTTCCGCTCCTTTTTGACCCTTTTGAGTCTATCGTGCGTTTTCCGGCTAGTTCTATCTCGTTGTACTGATTGTGTGTGTGTGTATGTAGGTTTTGTATATCTCTGGTATGTACTACGTGAACCCCCTAGAGCGTCGCTGACTGTGCCGTAGTTCACATAATGGGCTACGTTGTGGCTGATGGGAAATCCAACTGGCTAGAGGGTGCCATACTTATATGTCAGTTTTGGTCTCTGCCGTCCGGAGTTCTCAACTGCTGCTAACACAGGATTGATGGGGCAGGCTTTTACATTAATATAGCTGTGAGCTTCTGGTTTTACCCAGGCTCGACGTACTCCAGCACTCTCGGAAGCTGTACAGCTGACCTCCGACGGTGAGAGGGATTCCAACACACTCTCTACTTTGGGACTCTTTCGGAATTTTATACCCCTTCTGTCATCAACTGCAATCCAGCAACATACAGCGTACATATTTGTAGCTCCGCTCTCTGAGCCAGGCGTCTTCGGTAGAATATTCGGATCCCAATAATTTTCCCTTCGATTTGTAGCATAGTAACACAAGTAGAAAGACACCCCAGTGCGCCTCTGTGCATTGTAATCGACGTGCTGATGTTATGGCCGGTCATACACACTCGTTTAGAAATAGAATGTCGTCTAATCAAGGTAGTACCTATCGCCTGTCGAACATACGTCATTGCCAGCCTGCGATGGGGACCACAAAGGCGACTCACCGATTTGTCCCATACCAGGCTCGATAACCCATGCCTTGTGTTGTTCCTCATGGTCGAATCCGTCCTCAATCAGGAAACACCTTGTGACGCTCCGCATTCTCGAGCCAGACTTCACGGAGGCCGTTGTCGACGGCCCCGGTGACGATGTTCACGTCAGGGAACGTGCGACGAAGGTGGGCAACACCGCCGCTGTGAGCGACGAGGAAGGTGACGAAGATGATATGGGCTGGATTCACGCCGTGATCGAGGAGAACCCGGATGGCCATAAATCCCGCTGCACCAGTGCCGATCTACGTTGGTAGTAAGTAAGCCATCGCAAGGGCCATAAAATAATGGGGACATGCCTGCGCGTCAAGAAGAAAGACCCATGTGTCCGCCGCGCGATCCCTTGCACGGATGCATTCGGGCAGACGGACCTGGAAGAGCAACGGCTCTCCGGTCTTGGAGTCGGACTGGACAAGGAGAGAGCCTATGGGTACATCACTGATGACTCGCTGTAGGCCTTGCTCGAGAGGTCCGCCACTAATTCGAGGCGCTTAGCTGAGCATCGATGGTCGTGGCGCCACGTCAGTACTCACGAACGCAGGATGGTCACGCCACATAGGCTCTATGCGCGTCTACGTCCATCAACGTATGGGATAGATACGGAGGGAAACGTACGTCCACATTAATAGTTTTACCCCTGCATTGCTCGCCGACGGGTGTCTCAACGGCTACTTCTCGATATGGAAGCTTTTCCATGGCTCTCTCAACCAGGAGAGTCGCCAAACGATCAGTAAAGAATATAAAATCCTGTCGAGTAGATGTTCGATCGCGTAGGACTGTGTAAATTCCCTGAGCTACATGAGCACGGCACACAGTCAATCGAAATGAGTGCCACCTTCAGCTGCGGTGTTTGCTCTAAGACCGTCAAACCGAGTTCCTCGATGGCCAGCTCTCTAGGGGGTCCCTTAGACAGCGATCGCTTCAATGACTCAGCCATCTTCCGGCGAAAATGACGAGAGCGCTGTTCTAGTTGTCTCCGTATGTGCGTGGATATGAGCTCAATGGCTACTGCGTTGTCTTGTCCGGGAACAATCTACGTCAGTTAGTTGGATGTATGCCGCCCTGGACAAAGACGCACAATGTCAGCATAGCGCGAGCTTGGAAGTACGAAATTATCGTAAGAGGGCTTGACGTAGCGGAGGTACCTTGGAAGATTATAAGCAAGTTTTCCTTAGAATTTGAGAAGAACGTACTGTTCCAATATGCCATCTACAGTACGTCCTCGCTCCTTTGTATCCCGGGCTATACGGCGAGCAAGCATAAGATCGGAGTCCGCTTGTACAAAAACCTTATGACTTGTCAGTGTCCGAAGAAGAATAACTTTCCCCGGTGTTACCTTGAGGTCGTATAGCTCTCGCAACTCAGGGCCGTGAAGAGCATGTATACCTTCCGCTGAAGAAGAGGTTGTGCAGTGTAGATTCATCATGCCGGACCAGGACCATACCAATGATGATAGTTGCACCGTAAAGATACTTAGTCTCGTCCAATCGCTGGTGCAGTGTGAATGAGTAAACAGGAATACTCGTCTGCTGAAGATTCTTGAGGTCCGACAGACACTGAAGCAGACGAGATAGAACGTTCGGAGGATCAGAGTGATACAGCGAGACTGACGGTTGCAAATAGATTCATGTCTATCGAGTCGGGGTGATCGAGATCGAGGCGCGAAGCAAATGCAAGGGCGACCTTTTCCGGGGTAAGTTTGTTATAGAAACTATCCTGGAAGTTGTGGGCAGGGTCAACGACCAGCGCCAAAGGCGCTGTCAGATTAGATCACTACCTGTGATATGATAACAACCGTGGGTATTGAGCCGAGGGAACGCACAATCTGACGCGCGACGTGGGTCTATGCAGCATCAAAGGATCAGCAAGAGGTAACGGGTGGTAAAGTTGGCGAACCTTTCCGCTGGAAGAACCACCTGAGAAGACGTGAGATGGAGTGATCGCGATCTTGGGGACGAAAGTCCGTACCAGCTATCCCGATGACAAAAGCAGGCGAAATCGGCTGGCCATCCTCCCCATACCTAGACGAAAGCACTCAGCGATTCGCGGTAGTTGGAAGGTTATGGCAATACCACGGGGGCCTCCCATGAGATTTCAGGATGGTGTTGCTTAGAACTTTGGGGCCAACCTGAGCGCCAAGTAAAGCGCTTGGAGGAGCTTTCGAAATGGGAAGTGGAGAAGAGGGTAGAGAGGCAACTGTAGTGGAGGTTTCGGTGTACACTGACTCGCTACGACCGCGAACACGAGCGTTGAGATAGTCGGTCATATCGTACGAGTTGGGGATCGTGTCGTGTTGCGGTCGGAAATCGGAAATGGCTGCGCGCTTAACCGCCCAGAAACGGAAGCTGCGCGGTACGCGTTACAGCATTCGTTAATACGTCGTACACCCATGTCTTCTTCGCCCACAAGTCGTAGCAGCGAACAACCTCACCTCATCTCTTTGGTACTTCAGGCGAGGAAGGCCCTTCAACAAGGAGAGGCGTTCTGTTCTCGTGCCAGCGCAACTTCAACTTCATCCTCGACGGAAGCCACTGATGTTTTGGCTCTCAAAGCCAAGATCCAGTGGATTAGCAAGGCGGTAGTTGAACAACTCAAGGCTCGTCCAACTCGTATTTCCATACTTCTGGCTAAAATTCGCGCAGCTCGCGGCCACGGTGGCAAAGCTAATCGAGGAACGCCGTGCGAAACTCGAGAAGCAGACCCAAGTAAGCCTTCTTCGACTTCTCCACGCGAGTTCTTACATGTACTTAGGAATGGGACGCTTCTCGGTCCCGAAATACTGATACCCTTGATGCGGTCCTTGAGTCGCTGGGTACTCACGTTGTACCCCCCAAGTTCCACGAAAACGCATC
The DNA here is from genome assembly GCA_021527775.1 of Lactarius sanguifluus. Classification (NCBI taxonomy): domain Eukaryota; kingdom Fungi; phylum Basidiomycota; class Agaricomycetes; order Russulales; family Russulaceae; genus Lactarius; species Lactarius sanguifluus. Next base: position 17,416 of record JAKEYF010000651.1, on the reverse strand, counting down.
TGGCTCGTCGATATTCTTTAATCCCACTTCGGAGTCAGAAACCGAGGAACCACACAACGTCACGGCACCTGATCACAGTCCCACCCTTACAATCCGTAACAGTAACGGCGCCGTCGCCAGTGCTTCTAGGAAAGCAGGAAAGCAGAAAAGTGACAGGAGCCGGTGGAAGACATTACGCGACTTTGTAGACGAGCGGGCAATTGAGGATGCTCTCGAGACGATAGAGTCGGAACGGAACCAACTAGAAGTGAGTTGAGAACTGTTTGACTTTGAAAATCTCGACTCGACCGACCGTTTCATCCCAGGATAGCCTTGCAGTGACGGCCAGCTACACCGCAACGTTGCAAGACACCCTGCGTGCCATTCGGGAAGCTTTACCGCCTGACAAACCGGCTGTAGATATTCAGGGAATACTGTCTACACAGGAACACTGGACCACGGAAATGGCACACCAACTAGAAAGCTTAACGGAGCATTTTGAGAAGATGGAGGTTGCACTCAGGGACAGCGAAGCCGGGGAAATGTTCAGCGAGGACGACATTCAAGGTACGCATACTCGTAGCTTGTACCTTGTGGCGACTCAAGCGTGTGTCAAGAGATGATGCGTGACGCCGAAGAGCTCCCCGCTATCCTTGCCGAGTTGGAAGATGCCTGGACGGTCGTGGAGCGAAGCCAGTACGACAATACTTGCCCTCTTACGGTCCTCTTCAGCTCTGACCAAGTCTGAAGCGGAGAGCTGCTGTCGGCTAAGCTTTTATCTCAACAATATCTACAAAAACATCGGAGCACACTCGAGGACCTCGAGGAACTAGGCGGAATTATGGACGACATGCTACGGCGGCAAGACGAAATCGAGGTTCGTTGTTGCCTCTTCTGAGTTTCTATCGTTTCCAACCACGTACTAGGCAGACTGCGGGAACCGCCTCGTCGGCCTTGACCAGAATCTTGTCGTCATTGAAGATCTCATACGCCAATTCAATGCTTATCAACTGTCTTACAGCAAACTGCTCGTGGAGGTCGCCCGGCGGCGGCAGTATAAAGAAGTAGCCGAAGACATTGTACGCGGAATGATGGCACGGTTGGATGCTATGTCAGAGGGTGTGTTTTTTTCCCATTATTTCGCATGTGGTGTGGTCGAGAACAATGTCACAGAGGAACGAGTATTCCGTGAATCATTCAACGCGGAGCATGGCGCGCATTTGCCCTCTGATCTTTGTCTTTATATTGAGAACCCGCCTACGAGGTGGCAAGTGATACCGCTTGACGGGGATGATGTAGAGTCGCTTCCGGACGTTGATAATGACTTACTTGAGGAGGTAGACTTGAACCTTGCCCGTGTGTTTGGGCGGCACAACTTACAATCTGTTGATAGGCCAAGGATGCTATCGCACGGGAAGAGGAACCAGGGAGTGAGAGCTTGTCATCGAGGCCTCACGGTGCTGAGGATTGAAGATCACCTATTCCTAATCCGTTCTCTCGTTATGAACCCATGACACTACACTACCAACAAAACAGAAATCATGCGTCATCTCTTGTGGAAAAAAAACTTCAGACTTCCTGAATGCCCTGGCTATCCGAACGGAGCGTACTCTCCGAATTCTTGCTGTGCGCGATATGGCAACGGGCGGTAAATAGACAACGTACGGTGTTTGAGCAATGCTGCGCCCAGGCTTTCTGTGTCAATGCATTCGACAGACACATAGGCAATGCTTGAATGTGATTTTATCGTACAGTCTACCGAATAGATCTTAACAGCGCCCCCTGGCAAACTGGCGCTCGATTTCTCATTTCTTAGTGCGTTTAATGGGTTTGATCTTGGGTTTGATGCCAATTTTGACGGGGTTCGATGTCCCCGTTACAATCCCTACTTGAAACCCATACATATACTCAAGTAGAATACACTAGGTAGACGTGTTATGGGATACCAAAAAGTGGTGCAAAGCTTGGCTAAGAGATAACGTACAGTGCGCAGTTTCCGGGTCGATGAGCCGGATCAATAGACTTGAACACTGAAACCGCGATCCGTTTAGAGGTCGAGAAAATGTCACTTCTTGCCCCCATCATTTGCGACAATGGAACAGGTTACTCAAAAGTAGGGTATGTACAATACGCATCTCTGTCCGATTTGAGAGGCTTATCGTCGATGCATCCAGCTTTGCGGGAAACTCGGATCCCTCATTGTGAGGTTCCGCACTCTGCCTCAATCGCGCTCACTTTTCTGACACCATCCGCCAGCGTATTCCCAACGGCCATCGCGACTCGCGGATCCTCCGCCCAATCAAGCAGATCGGGACCTGCAGTGCCGGCAAAGCCTGGAAATCTCGCGTCGAAGCGAGGCGTCGAGGATCTCGACTTTTTCATAGGCGACGAGGCTCTTGCCAATGCAAAGACGCCAGGATACGGCGTCTCCTACCCCATTCGCCATGGCCAGATCGATAATTGGGACTACATGGAGCGCTATTGGGAACAGACTATCTTCAAGTACCTCCGCGCGGAGCCGGAGGACCATTACTTTCTTTTGGTCAGCGCTCCCTCCGGTCGTGCTAACCTCGCGCACATTTCACTCACTCACTCCTCACAGACCGAGCCCCCGCTGAACCCACCTGAGAATCGTGAACAGACGGCCGAGATTTTCTTCGAGTCTTTCAACATCCAGGGTCTGTACATTGCCGTTCAGGCCGTGCTGGCCCTCGCTGCATCTTGGTCCTCAAATCGCGTCACCGACCGCACGCTGACTGGTACGGTCATCGATTCCGGTGATGGTGTCACCCACGTCATTCCGTGTGCGGAGGGCTACGTCATCGGTAGCGCTATCAAGCACATCCCCATTGCCGGACGAGACATCACGCAGTTCGTGCTCAACTTGATGAGAGAGCGCGGAGAGATGTCGCAGGTGCCACCTGAAGACCAGCTGAAGGTCGCCGGGAAGGTTAAGGAGAACTTCACGTATGTGTGCCAGGACATAGTCAAGGAATTTAGGAAGTACGACGTGGAGCCGTACAAGTATTTCGAGCGGTTCGATGGCGAGCATTCCGTGACGGGCCGTGTATGACTGTGCCCTCTCCTAAACAATCGCCAATAGCTCACTTTCGTCCACAGAAATACTCCGTGGACGTTGGCTACGAGCGCTTCCTCGCCCCCGAAATCTTCTTTAATCCGGAAATCTACTCGTCTGATTTCTTGACGCCCCTCCCAGAGATCGTCGACAGCACCATCCAGGCCTCGCCCATCGATGTCCGTCGAGGCTTGTACAAGGTTCGTCCTCACGTGTCCTCATCTCCGTACATACTGATGACTTTTTCTCTCTTTACGCAGAATATTGTCTTGTCGGGTGGATCGACGATGTTCCAGCATTTCGACCAGCGACTGAAGCGCGATCTGAAACAACTTGTCGGCCGCCGGTTAGAGGCGAGCGCGATCTCAAGTGGGAGCGCGCAGAAGGTTGGCACAAATCAAACATCCGCGTCCCTGTGCTCATCACGTCACGACAGTCGTCCGGTGTTGAGGTTGATGTCATCAGCCACAAGCGTCAGAGATATGCGGTTTGGTTTGGTGGCTCCCTCCTTGCTTCTCTCGTGAGTGAATATTTGGTTGGGTAACTGTAAACACGGTGGCTGAGGCTCCAGCGACAGCCCGAATTTTACTCCTCTTGCCACACCAAGGCACAGTATGACGAGATTGGGCCGAGCATTGGACGGCGCTACAAGATCTTCGGCAGCGCAACTTAGCTGGATTCAATTTTGTACCCTTAAATTACTTGTGGTTGTCAGGCGACGTTCAGATATTGAGAATTCTGTATTCCTGGTCGAAAAGTCATGCTTACAATAACACGATACTCATACGTGGCTACTGTATGAGTATCATCCAGGCGAGAATGAAGTAAAATAACCTGTTGAAGTCCGACCATCAGAAGGTGATCCACAGCACAGCTGAATCAACCTACAGTAATGGATAAACGGCAAGTAGAATGCGTTGAGGCTCTATTTTTGTCCCGTCAAGGAAATTAGCAGAGGCTAAAGCGAAGAAATCAACGTGTGGTGGCCCGAGGATGATTGGACGGCGTACCCCATATGCACCAGGCCCAGGCAAGAATGGCGATAGGTGCACGAATGTAAATGATGCGGACGAAGCACGAGACAAGTGCCGCAATGTCCAATGGGGCGACGCAGTAGCCAAGGGCGCACAGTCCCTGGAAGAACGAGCTGTACGCCCTCTCTCAAAACAGAGAAACGAATGGTGTAGCTAGGAAACGTACACGCGTCCACCGAGGAGCTAAAGCAGATTGAGGCTGGATACAAGATTAAAGCACCAGCTCATGCGTACCTTGGCCTGAATTGTCACGACTAAGGCACCAACGCACACGATGACGATGACTGACGTGAAGACTCCGAGTGATTGGTCCTTTGGGGCCTGTGGAGAACCAGACACACTGGGTGCATAACAAGTGAGGCAGGTAAAAGGAGGCACTGACGTTCACACTGAGTAGGATACCCAACATCAGGCATAGGATGAGGGGTCCCCACAGGTCCCAGTCCCTGGTAACGGGTGATGAGTCCCACTGCACTCGCGAACATCAACAGACAGCCACGCACCTGAGCACCTCTCTACCAGTACCTTTGCGTATAGGATACAACACCTGTACTAGCTTGTTGTAAATGGACAGCAGATCGCGGCCCTGTGCGCGTGTCAGGCCAGCTGAGACCAAAGCCGAGATTTGCAAAAAGACGCACCATAGTTGCAGTAACTGGCTCATCGAGAGTATCTACGCCACCAGAGCTAGTCGTAGATCTTTTGTGTGAGGAAAAAGAATAAAAACGCGGGCGGAGATACGTTACCGCGTCTCGACTTGCAAACCACCCAGAGCCTGGCGTGTAGAACCTCTCGTTGCACTGGCTGACGAGTGTACGTTCCCGGATACGACTGGGGGCGGCAGACCTGAGGGTGCGGGACTGTCTGGAGCACGTGCTTTGCCTTTGTCTGGTGTATTAGAGAGGAGTGGGGTCCCAGCGCCCCCAAAGCCAGGGATGTCGTCGTCGTTCAAATCGTCGTCGTCGCTGTCATCTTTATTTTCTGTGAGATTTTTTGAATGAATGAATTCTATGGGACGACCTACCTGGCTGGATGTACTGAGGTGTGGCTGTCGAGGCCATGAATCAGGATGGTTGTACGTACGACACGGCCTTCGGGTCACGAGCGGATTTAGCCGGATCGAGGAAATATGCTTAGTCATCACAAGACTGACGCGTCGCGTTGCGTTGGCTCATTTCAGGTGATAACTTGAAGCACTCTTGCGACCCACCCACTCGTTCTTCGTACTCTCACAAATCATTTTAGATGGTATACCCACAACTTTCTACTCACTGAACCACTCTCACCCGTGCACACAGGGACAGAACCCTTCGGGCATGTTTGGCGGCCCCGGTGGTCCCGGTGGGGGCAATCGGGAAGGCAGGGACAAGAAAGACGAGCCGCAAAAGAAGAAATGGGAGCCCCCTTTACCCACCCGCGTAGGAAAGAAGAAGAAGCGGGGCCCTGACGCCGCCACTAAACTTCCCGCTGTCGTCCCGACCACTCGGTGCCGTCTCAAGCTGCTCAAGAACGAGCGGATCAAAGACTACCTCCTACTCGAAGAAGAATTCATTCAGAACCAAGAACGGCTCAAACCAGAAAGCACAAGGGAGGAGAAGCACGAAGACGAGTTGAGTCAGGTGGACGCTCTCCGCGGCAGCCCATTGGCGGTCGGCACCCTCGAGGAGATCATCGACGACGAGCATGCTATCATTAGCACCGCGTCAGGGCCGGAGTACTATGTCTCAATCCTTAGTTTCGTCGACAAGGACCTTCTTGAGCCAGGAGGAACTGTGCTGCTGCACCACAAGACGCAGGCAGTTGTCGGAGTTCTGCAGGATGACGCTGATCCAATGGTCAGCGTAATGAAACTTGACAAGGCACCAACAGAAACCTATGCCGATATCGGAGGACTGGAGAATCAAATTCAAGAAATCAAAGTGCGTTCTTTTTACCTCGCGTAGGGAGGTTGCAGTTATGGACTCTTTTGACGCGCCTCTAGGAATCTGTGGAACTTCCTCTGACACATCCCGAGCTTTACGAAGAGATGGGTATTCGACCACCGAAGGGCGTCATCTTATATGGCGTTCCAGGGACGGGCAAGACTCTTTTGGCCAAGGCTGTTGCAAACCAGACATCTGCCACGTTCTTGCGGGTCGTCGGTTCTGAACTCATTCAAAAATACCTTGGTGACGGGCCAAAACTTGTACGCGAACTTTTCCGTGTGGCCGAGGATCTTGCTCCAAGTATCGTCTTCATCGATGAGATCGATGCCATTGGCACAAAACGGTACGTGGCGCCCGGAATTGCTCGCCTCCCCAGAATGCAAACGGCCTCGTAGGTACGACTCGACGTCAGGTGGTGAACGCGAAATCCAGCGGACGATGTTAGAGCTGTTGAACCAGCTAGACGGTTTTGACACCCGAGGGGATGTCAAGGTCATTATGGCCACCAACAGGATCGAGTCTCTCGACCCGGCCCTCATTCGGCCCGGGCGTATCGACCGGAAGATCGAGTTCCCTCTTCCTGACGTCAAGACAAAACGGCACATCTTCCGGTTTGTATTTGTTCAGGCGCTCACCTCGTGTTCTCTGAATTGGCATATTTTCCCAGGTTGCATACGTCACGCATGAGTTTAGCAAATGATGTCGAGCTGGAAGAGTACGTCATGGCAAAGGATGACTTGTCCGGGGCAGACATCAAGGCTATTTGCACGGAAGCCGGTTTGATGGCGTTACGTGAGCGGCGAATGAGGGTGAACAAAGCGGACTTTACAACAGCGCGAGAGAAGGTGCGTAGATTTCTGGCTTGGTCCCCGTGTGCGACGGAAGAGGCTAATGGCTATTTTCAGGTACTGTACCAGAAGAACGAGGGTACGCCTGAGGGACTGTATTTGTGATAGCGTAGCATTTGATAATTTAATACATTGACCGGAACCCGAGACGGACACGTGAATAATTCAATGGCGAGCGCTCAGGCTCATGTTGACCCGTCTCACCCGTCCCGACCCAGTAAGCTTAGTATAAAAGCCTAGACAACGCCTCGACCGTGACTCGGACCTCCTGTCAACCTCGCTACCCCGCAATCACTGTAACCTCTGATCCGACCAAACGTTATACCCATGGGGCGTCCAGCTGACAATAACGGTGTCGTAGATGAGAGTCTTACTGTCCGCGATAACCGTACTGGGAAGACATATAGTATTCCGTGAGTGACGTATCATTTGATCAGAAGTACAATGAGGCCGAGGCCAAGACAGAATCAAGAACAACACGGTGTCGGCGACGGCCTTCAAGGCCATCGCCGCGCCGTCCAAACCAGGTGAACCTGTAGAGAACGAGACGCCCAAAGGCCTTCGCGTGTCCGACAAAGGCTTTCTCAACACTGCCGTCATCCAGAGCCAAATCACGTATATCGACGGCGACGCCGGCGTCCTCCGCTACCGCGGCTATCCAATCGAGCAGCTCGCCCAGCACTCGACCCACCTCGAGACGGCGTATCTGCTCATATATGGCACTTTGCCCAGCGAGAAGCAGCTGAGGTTGTTTGAGGGCGAGGTCATGTCGCACAGCTTCGTGCACGCGGACGCGGAGCACTTTTTCCGCTCTTTCCGGTACGTGTTCTCAGAGACCAGCTGAGATTGATCGATTGAAGGTCGACGGTTGGGCTCGCAGGTATGATGCGCACCCGATGGCGATTCTCACGAGCGCCTTTGCGTACCTCGGTTCGTATTACAGCGAGGCAAACCCTTCGTTACAAGGCGCGTTCTCCCCCCTTCTTCCCCCTTCTATGCTTTCTGTAACGCCTCTGCAGGTCAGAGACTCTTCACGGCGAAGGACAAGGCATCGCTCGGGAACATGGATAGGCAGATCTTCAGGATCATCGGAAAGGCTACAACGCTCGCGGCGTACGTGCAATCCTGTTTGCGCGCGCGCATAACTGAAGCTGAACCGGTTATATGGCTGCAGGATGGCCTACCGTATCCGTCAGGGTCGCGAGTTCGTAACGCCACCTGCGGGTCTCTCGTATACTGGACAGTGCGTCGCTCCCGTGCTCCTTTTCTCTCAGCCCTGGACCGTGTCGTGCACGACAGGTTCCTGTACCAAATGGACCACCTCGGCCAGAAGGACTACAAGCCCTCACCCGTACTCGAGAAAGCACTTGACGTGTTGTTCCTTCTGCATGCCGACCACGAACTCAACGCAAGCTGTACGACGGTGCTCCAAACCGGTAGCTCACTCGTAGATCCATATTCTGCGATCGCGTCCGTGGATCTCCCGATTCTCTCGGCGTCATGGGGTGGCTGACGTATACTAATTAGATCGGGATGTGCCTCATTATAGTAGGTCCCTGGCTCGATGTTGCTAAGAGTTGCACTGAGACGTCCCTTCCTCCCAGTGGTCCGCTTCATGGTAGGCCGGAGCTATATCTTCCTCCTGCACTCTCAAAATAACTTGAATCTCAAGGTGGCGCCAACGAGGCTGTGATTCGGATGCTCATCTCCGTTGGCAGGTATGTGGCTCGCCGTTTCCATGTAAAGTTATGAACAGCCCTAATAGCCCCGAGAATGTCCCGGCCTTCTTGGCCGCGGTTAAGCGACGCGAAAAAGTGCTCTCCGGGTTCGGTCACAGGTGAGTGTAGCGGAAGATAGTCAGTCGAGATGATCGAATTATGCATCGCCTGCAGAGTGTACAAAACGTCTGACCCTCGGTCTTTCATCATCCGACAAACTGCGGACGAGGTGTTTAAAGTGTACGTGTCCCGTAGCCGCTGGGACCAGCAAATGGGTTGAAGTCGCCTTTGTAGGACAGGAAAGGACGAACTGCTGGAGACAGCGATGGCGCTTCACGACGCCGCAATCAAAGATGAATACTTTGTGAAACGTCGGCTGGCACCTAACGTAGACTTCTGGTACGCATCACCATATGGAAGCGTTATTACGTGATACTCACATCCTTCTTCCATTTAATAAATCAGGAGGTGAGTTCGAACGTTCTCCCGCTCCGATGAATGGTATTGAAGGACAATCCCTTTCATATGTAGCGGTCTGATCTACCGCGCAATGGGTGAGTGTCCGACGACCAAGGAGGTGATATCGAGCTTACGGTCGGCAAGGTTTCCCACTTGACTTTTTCCCGGTCCTCTTTGCCGTGCCTCGTGTGGTGGGCTGGTTGGCCCACTGGCGACAGGTTTGTTGTATTGCGACGAGCCGGTCGCCTTATCGATCTGACTCAAATCTCAGATGATGCTCCAAGAGGATGGGGTGAAAATTTGGCGTCCACGTCAGGTACGAGTTTCTACGGGATCCCTTGGCCGAGGCGAGCTTGCTGACTCTACCACTCGTACCATGCAAGATATACGTTGGCTCGGGCAAGCGAGACTATGTTTCATTTGATCAGCGGCCACTTGTTCAGGGATCGCAAGTCGAGCCATTACCTGTCCCTCATTCTGGGTAGGAGCGCCCCTTGATACGCTTGATCCTCGGGTTCAATTTATATTTTTGCAGAATGAGCAAGCGAACCGAACTAGCAGAATTCGCGGGGAAGAACAAACTTTAGAATTATGCATGTTTGGTCTGTGTCTGCCTGTATAATAATACATCTGGTCGTGAAGACGTGGGAAACCTGGTAGCCTGAGCGATGATCGCAGACCTTTTATCCTTTTATTATCCTCCATCTCGACCGCTTGCTTCTCTTCTTCTCCCTCTCCCCCCATTTCTCTTTCCGCGTCTCTTTTTGTAAAGATACACAGAATGCATACCACGCCCACGCTCATTTCTGTCGTTCTCTTTTTCCTCCTTGGAACCCGCACGGTCCACGCCAAGTTTTCAGTTCAGACTCCCGTATTCACTCAGGTAGCGTCGAGCTCCACTCCCCGAGCGCCCGTTTTGGTCTATTGGCTCTTTTTTCTGACCGACGAAACGGCGGCCTCAGTGTGGCCTTGTTCAGTTTTCCTGGGATCAGACCAAAGGCCCTTACAACGTGATCATCGTCAACCAGACCGATCCGTGCGGCGAAGAAGTGTGAGTTCTTTTTCCCGATAGTCCCGCTATTCTTCCGCACTTTCCTGATCGTGCCTTCATTAGCACCGACTTGGGCGACCACAATTCCACTTCCCTATCATGGAACGTCACCCTCCCCAGCAGCTGGAACGTGGTGATATCTGTCGAGGATGCCGAGGGTGAAGAAGCCTGGTCGGGACCTGTACGTGCTGCTGTTCCGCTATCTAATCCGAAACGATATTTTCAAATTGATCCCACATGCACGCGCGCTCGTTTTAGATCACTGTCAAGCCGAGCAATAACACGAGTTGTCTCTCAGCCAATAACGTTGCTTCCCCGCACTCGTTCGTAGCCTCGCTCCTCTGTCCGTGCTTCCCCCGCTTTAATTAACCTTCTAGCTCTTCGAGCCCTCAACCTTCCTCGACTAGTGGCAGTGGTTCTTCTGCGGGAGTTGGAGGCATTAACCATGCCTTATCTGTCCATCGTATCCCCCCCGTTCCCACCTTCCTTCTGGGCATAATCGGCTTTGCCTTTGTCCTTGCCGCCCATTAAAGCTGCATATACCATTTTTCAAATTTGCGCAAAAATGCCACATGTACTCCCTGTATACCACCCTTCCAACTCTAACGCCCGATGTACGCTTCACCCGCAGGATCCACGGTCCTTTTTTGTGTCATTAATTCCTTTTCTTGTACGTGGTGTTAGATTTTTTATTTTTTTTCGTAGTTGATTTGCGCAACGCACATCCGGGTGGTGGTTGCTAGGCCTCTGCGGACGCTGGACATCTAGATCCTTTTTTTGTTCGATTTTCCTTGAATCATGACTGCATGACTTCTCATGGATGCTGAAGACGGCAGAAATGGAAGAGATAACTATGATCCACGCTAGGTCTACTCTTGGCGCTGAGGCTTCCATCCCTACTACTCGTACAGTATAATAAAAACAAAGGGCAACCACATCGGGTCCAGGATGCTCTACGCCAATAGAGGTATACTTTTCTTCTGGCGTGCCAGTCTAGCCCCTCCTCGCAGGCCGTCCACGATGGCATGGCACGCGACGCGGCTAGGATGTCAGCGACGACGTCTGCGTTCAGCGGTAGCGTGCGTTTGCCAGATGACGTCACCCGCGTTCATCGTCGCAAACGGCGGAAGCCAGGACGGTGGTTGCACAGCAACACTATTGTCTGGCGGCGGGCAGTTCTGCCTGAAAGTACCCGGTGGTATCCACGGACGCACATCTCGTGGGTTATAAAAAGGGCAGGGGACGGCGCGTGGTGGTCCTTCATAAATCGAGAGCGATAGCCTTGCCATGGAAGCTCTGAAAGTCCGGGACGACCAGAATAATTAACCAAGACATATTTCTGGACCTGGTTTCTCGTGAATTCTCGGCTCAAAAGCACAAGGCGGATCAGACTTACATCGGGAAAGAAAAATGATACAGGAGTTGATTGAGCAACTCAGGGCCATTGCACGGGTCATACAGGAGACTCTTCAGCTCGTGAAGGGATCCAATGACACCTTCCGAGTGTGAGACTGGGCCACTAGGTCGCGCATTAGCGCATTAGTGCTTAACCATAGAGATTTCAAACGAATTTTCGACTTACAGTGTGCTCTGCTTCAATGTCGGTCGGTAGGGGGTAACCGTGTCAAGCCGTGCCAAACAACCACGCGTCCAGGTCATGTGCCCTGTTACGCCTTTCGTATGACCCATCTCCCCCCATTCTCATGACCCGGCCTAACATGCGTTTCTATCGTGACTCGAAGACTCTCATATACTCATATGACTCGGTGCTTGTTGTAACCCGTAGAGCTTTAAGCTCAACCTATTGTACAACAGCAATAGCTTTCTTGTATACAGTGGCACTGTCAGAGCTCGTCGACGTTGGTGATTTCTTGAGAGGAGCTCGCGATAACTCAGCTTCTGTATTCACGCCGTTAGCGCTCCTTGAACATAGACCCAGCCCAACAAGGCGCCATTGTGTCTGAATGCAAGTGGGTCATTCGCATTAGTTATACGATCTTTCTTTAATCCTGCTGAAGTGTAGATGATGTGCGTTCAAGCTCATTGATAGATATATTCAATGACACACGCCTCTACGTCCACGCCAGACGTGTGCATGACACATCTGTAAATGCCATCTACGAGCAGGCGGAAAGAAGAAGTGGAAAAGAAAACGAGAGGTTGTCTCCGAGCTGGAGAACACCCCTGACCTTACCAAGGACCTTACCGCTCTGAAGGTTGGCAGATATCAAGTTAAAAAGGTGGCCGTATGTCGCTACCGACGTGTTATGATGTGTGGCTGGCATGTCTAGGCTACCACCCGAAGCGGCCATCTTCATGAGAGGTCCCAAAAACTCTGACATCAACACGTTGGCAGAGATTGTGAGCTTCCTACAACCCCCTCTCTACCTTTCATCTAACTTCCTCTCAAGAAATACTCAAGCAATGGATCTAACCCCGCACCGCAATTTACCATCGTAGTTGTCAGCGTATACAATCGTCTGGCTTGGTCATATAATTTCGTATATCGTAACTCACAACATGTCATACTATCTTCCAACACTCTTGAAGATCTCTACTATGCCATACCCTGTCCACCGAACGAGACCCCTGATGAACGCGTGGTGGACGGGACTTTTGTAGGGTATAGGACCGGTTCTTCAACCCGTCCGAGTGGACGTATTGTAGAAATCGAGGGGACGGCCTACGGAGATGGGTCCACCGATACCGACTATGCCAGGTACGTACCTTTGTTCGTCAGTAACGACCCTAATCACCCGCTCAGTAAAGGTCCAAAAATGCGCGACAGGTCGATTTCCTCACTTTTGCTCCGCCTCAACCATCCGTATTGGCTGTTGATCAGATACGGCATGTCTTCTGGCTCCCGTAATCCAGACATCTCGTCAACTTTCTTCATCTAGTCTTCTGCACCCTCACTACCCCCCCTACGTACCCTTTAACTACGCAAATCACACTACCACTACTTGGTAATCGTCATGCGTGTACCAAGGTTCCCGCAGTATACTCGGTAGAATTTGTTTTATTAATTTTGTATTTATTGTCTTTATCTATCGTTTAACTATTGTAGGTTGCTGTGCCTCGGTGAGAGTCCTTGCTTACTGCGCACCATGAAGGCCAAGACGCAAACACCGTCGTGGTTATTCCTCCCAAAGCATGAGTTCGGGTGGTAACACGCATCGCATCGTCGTCGAACCCTGATCAAGAAGTCGTGTGGTATCACCTTGCTTGCCAAGGTCATACTATGCTAGACCCCTCATTGAAACAGACCACCCGGTTGAACGCCTTGAATTCCTCATTCATTTCTCGCTCAATCTCTACCAAATCAAATATATGATGTCTGGTACTACTCCTTAATGTATTCCAACCTTTTTTTGTGAACATCTTGTTGTGCTGTGAAGTTGGAGAAATGGCTGTCTGTAACGTTTGCCGACCCAGGCAGCGATTGACGAATCCCGTCCAAACTGAATCTCGTTACATAACTCTTGACCCATTTCTGAAATCGGGGTGGTTTTTTTTTCGAGCGAGCGAGCGCTTTGCGTATTTCCTTGCGTACATTGCTTGGGCGCTCGTGTCCTTTTGACGTCACACCAGTCCCCCCCCTTTTCGTCCCTCTCACACACAAGCACACTTTACTCATCTAGACCCATTTTGGATCATCAGTTGTCCTTGCTTTCAACTCTGGCTTACTGGACTATTACAAATGTATTTATGTGATATGTCTATCTTCCCTTTCCGGGACTCGTCTGGGTATCCAAGTCCGGTCATATCGATATGCTACCAGCGATCGAGAGGACACATCGCCACATGTAGTTCTGACCCATCTCGGGTGAGCCAATGGTGCCGAGGGCGTAAACGTCATCGTCCACCTATAACATCATACGTTTATTCCAATACACTACATCATCGGTATCTAAGCCTGGGTCGGCGGAGGACGAACCTGGGTCGGCTAGCCCCTTCGTCCTCCGCCGTCATCCATTGGGGTCCTATCATCATCGCGGAGCGGGCGTTGCATTCCGAACCGAAAAGGGGGGAAGGAAAGAGCCTGCCCGTAAATTTCCCCCACACAAAGCCAAAATCGGGTCACAGTCAACGAGTCGACACCTAGTGACTCGGACAAGTCCCGCGCCAAATTCTTGATCGGTCTCTCTGTACCTCCCGAGGAGACTCAGGACGCTACAACATCTGCATTCTGCATCTACTGCGTGGCGAGCCATGCCCGCTGAATGTTGAAATGCTACTCGCAATACCCTGCTGGTTTTACGTCCTCGGCAATATCAATACATCTTAGTACCATTTCAGTACAGGTTCAACCTTACTGTAATCAAGAGCTCAATACAAGACGGCCCTCATGATCATTTCAATTACTACTACTGTAAGCAGACCTTCCTAAATTTGGGTATGATTCTATAAAGTAACTTATACTTGGACTTATGAGTCCCAAATAACGGGCTCTACTCGAAGTTCGGGCGTTTTAGAACACCCTTCGGTTCACACAGCCCCTGGCCCTGACTGAGATACTGTATTCTTTTCCGTTCTATGATCTCCGGAAATTAAAATTCCTTTAAACGCTCGACTCTGTCAGCGGCGCGGTCTGATGTTGGTGGTACTCACTTCTCGATTGAACAACAGACGCCGTTGGGTATTTATACGGACCACCATGAGGGATTGACAGCTCCCGCTTCCCAACCCCTTGACACTTCCGCGCTTTGAGTCTAGGGAGCCTTTCTGCGAACCGACCGTATTCGTTCATTATGCCTGCTCAGATTCCCGTCGACAATATCCTGGGAGTTTTCTTTCTCGGTTGTAATATTCTCATCAATGTGGGCGACTACCTCTCCCCTCTATCTCAGCTAGGAACTGACATAGGGATACAGATTATATGGAGTGGATATTGGCTCCAAGTATACTCATATTTTTCTCAGCACGGTAAGGGTGACGGGATCTTTTGAAATGTTTTGTGAGCATCCCAGTTTCTTCTGGTCCTCCTCCTTCTTGTAGGTTTCGCGTCTAGGTCGCATTACTTTTGTAAGGCCTTGACAACCCAATCGCCGGTCAACATAACTCACTTAGAGCAGAATATTGGATACACGGCAGTTGGCTTGGTCGTTCACGGATTTTATGTCGCCAGGGGGTAACCAATTTTGGTGATTACTTTGGCAAATCTTAGACATCGTGGTGTGTAGACTATCCCCATCACCCGAGGCCGATATTAAACTCAACGACCGTTCTAGGAGCTCAAGATCCAAACTCTTATTACAGGTATGTCTGTCCCCCCAACTTTGCACGTGGATCCTGAACACACCCACTTCCCAAGTCTTCGTTACCTGTTCTGTCCAGCAGTAGTCTCGCACCCTTCGGTCTAAATGCCATCTTACCATGCGTAAACTATCGTGCTAGATTTTACGCCTGGAGAATTTTACCACCGTAAGCATCTACGTAGAATCAATCGAGGGCAAATGAGGTGTCAATGCCTTGCGTGGACAGTGAGCATGGGTCAAATCTACGCACCTGCATTTATTGTGATCTATTTCCTCACGGACGCCTTTCCGTTTGCTGATATGCCCCTGTTCTAGGTGGTCCTGTCATTAGCTGAGTAGGTAAGAGCTGCCTTGTTCATTGGTGTCTGGGGAAGCTTAGAGTGCCCTTCGGATAGGTCTTGAGATTGGTGCGCGATGCATATGTTCTTAATTAGTTTTCCGACCTTAATCGTCTCCTACTCTTCAGTGTACCTCGTTCGTTGGCAAAGTCATATCACAGCTCCTATTCCTGTTTGTACTGTTGCTTATTCCCCACAGTTTTCAGTACCCGTATTACGACCAGCAAAAGTTCAGATCGTGCGTACAACTTCTGGATTTCTTTCATGGGTGGTTTGATCGCAAAGTTGTTAGGCCACAACTGATCGCAGGCCTCTCGATACAAGTGACTCTGCGACTTGATCATCACCACGAGTATGATATACTACTTACTTTCGCGACATGATACAATAGTGAAGCGGTGAGAAGATCTCTCGTACATTCTGTCCGATTGTCGAAATGACCGACTTGCCCGAGTAGGGCCAATCTTGCGATCACCACAGTGCTTGCTCTTTATTGTATAAACAGTGGGGCGCTCACTCTGTTCGTACCCTTTTTTTGATCTGTTGCATTCGGTGGTCTCACCTTCTTTGCAGTGTATTTGCAATAATTGGCCTCGCTACGGTACGTAAACGACGTAACAGTATCCCCGATATCGTTAACCCCCACCCCCAACCGTTTTGCGCTTCACTCATACCCTGATCTTCGCTCCCTTTTTCTTGATACTCGTGCGCCTCTACGCGTGCGCTTTTATGGCCGTGTTAGTCCGCACGTACATCCCGTGCTTCTTCGTTTCTCACAGTTTTTTTTTTTTTTTTTTTGAATACAGACTCAACTCACGTAGCCGCCTTCGCACGTCTCTCAACGCTGAGGTCGAAAAAGGGACGACTATCTCTTTCTTTCAGGGCACTTCCACCCTTAGTCACGTCGAGGGCTCAGACCTAGCCAGTGCCGGTGCTAGCGCTAGCGCTTCCAACACGGACGCCATCGGCCTCCGGTTCGCTACGCAGGGCACCATCAGCAGCGTCTCGCGAACAAAGATGAGTTTCCGAGAGTGAGTGGCGCGGTCTCGGCGAGGTCGACGGTGCGAAAGCTGAGCATGAGCGGACTTCCTTCGAAGTGTGATCCTGCTGTGACCTCCTTTTGTGCTAGGGAGGGCTGTCCTTGACAGATACATACGTAGAGTTTGTCGATAGGCTCTATCATACCACACATCGTTATTATGGGCTACATTACTGAGTATTCCGGGTTTGTAACATATCTTTCAGTGCTTGCTTGTCCGCAAAGAGGGATACCCACACTCAGTTTCGATCTGCTACAGTGATATTTCCACTGGTGGTACAGTGTAATGCATTCGTCACAGTAATGCCATAGCATAGCCCCCACCCAGACGGGCCGATTGAGATGGAGAGCTGTATAGGTATTTACGATGAAGCAGGTAGCATTAGGCGCACACATCCACAAGGCGTTGGGGCTCGTTCAGCCTGCGCAGTATTAACGGAATGAAGAACATGAGGACTGCAGAGCCAGCTCGGGATGCAAGTCGGCAAGAGTCTCAGAAATGAGGGAATCTCGGGCTAGTAAACGAATGGGCGAATGCAGCGATGGCGGCGCGACTCTGCACACACACAACGTACTACGGTCCGCGCTTCCGGACGGTTGACATCATCATCATGGCTGTGATCAGGAATGGGCGGGCGACACGACTGGTCAATGAGATCATCATTGAGATGTTCGAACAAACAAGGCAGAC
>JAKEYF010000650.1:0-21925 GCA_021527775.1 Lactarius sanguifluus | reverse complement strand
ACCGACGTTCACGAGGGTGGGTCTAGAGCCTATCATTATCTCTTCCTCGTTAAGACGCAAACAGGTGACGTTCTGAACATCATCGGACCCTTTCACATCTTGGCCAATGGCCAGAAATCTATCACTCTGACGACCCTTGAGAACTTACTTATTCACCATCCTGACACGCTTCTTACACCATCTCTACTTGCTTCTGCGCCAAATTGCCAGCGTAAGCCCCTAGTTACCGCACTTGTTAGGGCCTTGAGCCCTCCGACGCCCTCTCTCGTGTACGGCACCGTATTACACGAGGTCTTTCAGAGTTGTCTCCAAGAAGGTCGTTGGGATGCGCCATGGATAGAAGCGCGTGTGGACTCTACATTATCCGCATCTTTCGGAGACCTCGTGCGTGCTAGTGTTTCACTGTCAACCGCTAAGGATGAGATATTGCGCCGGGCTGTTGGGGTCGAGACGTTTGGGCGGCGGTACATCGGAGACCATCCCAAGGTACTTTCTTCAACCTCGTGTTCGTTGTGTGCTTACCCTTATTTTTCAAGCGTGAGGCTATATTGTCCGACACTCGGGCGGCCCGTGGAGAAACGGCGCTGCTGGCAATTAGCTCGTTGCATGACGTTGAAGAAGATATCTGGTCTCCAACTTACGGGCTCCGGGGGAAACTTGATGCTTCCGTGCAGGCCAACATTGACCGTAGCCAAAGGTCACTATCCACGCACCCAGCTCCTTTCGAGATCAAGACCGGTCGTGCCGTTGCGGGCCTCGAACACCGCGCCCAAACCATGCTATATAGTCTTTTGATGCAGGACCGTTACGGTGAGCCCGTGGACCTGGGTTTACTGTACTACACACAAAGCGAGGAAGTGATATCCGTTCCTGTTACCCGACACGAATTACGAGCACTCATTGGAGTGAGGAATGCGATCGCTGAGTGGATGGCGCGTCGCTTCAGAGGATCCGAACGAAACGCACTCAAGGACGAAGCACCTTTCTTACCACCAACGATAAACAGCGAGCAGTTATGCGGGCGTTGTTATGCTCTCGACGCTTGTATGCTATATCGTCGGGTAGGTGCTCTTTTACTCGGAAAGCATGGCACAATGGTAACGTAGACAGGCCGTGGAAAATGTCACCGATGAGACCTCGCAGATTGCGGACATCTATGCAGAGAAGACGGGACACCTCAGCCAATCGCACGCGGATTTCTTCAAAACATGGGAGCGACTCATTGCTCTTGAGGAGCGGGACATGATGCGCTTCAAGAAGGAACTGTGGGTCCTCGGTGCGGACGAGCGAGAAATGTTGGGTCGATGCTTCGCAGATATGGTGTTGGACACGTCTCCTATCACAGATGGACCTGTCAACGCCGGAACGAGCAAGATCCATAGGTTCACGTATCGCTTCCGCAGACGCGTGGGAGTTGGCGCAGAGAGTCTTCTTAATGGACACATGAGTGTCGGTGACGCAGTCACAGTTTCTGTTCTCCCAGATCTATTTGCCCTTTGTCGAGGTTTCATTCTGGAGCTCGGTCCTCAACACGTCGTTCTCGGCGTTGATCACGTGCTCGATGTCGTGGTAATTCGTCAACGTCTCCGCCAGCGGTCACATCACAGCGGACCAGACACCAAAAAGTCTACCATACAAATATCCTTTCGCATCGACAAAGACGAGTTCTCCGCTGGCATGGGCCGACTACGCGAAAATCTTGCATCTTTGTTCTATGTTGGCGGAGACGGAACACGCTTACGTCTCGTTGTTGACCTCGCTCCGCCAATTTTCGACTCTGAGAACGAGCTGCTGGGAGCGGTACAAGCCTCGCCGTGCTGCCGAGCCTTGGCGCGGTCGCTGAATGCACATCAAATGCTTGCCGTTGAGAAAGTGCTCTGCTCTCGCGATTACACATTGATCCTAGGAATGCCAGGTACGGGAAAGACGACAGTTGTGGCGCACCTCATCCAAATGCTGGTTGAGATGGGTAAGACTGTGTTGCTCTCGGCGTATACGCACTCCGCCGTGGACACAATCCTTGCAAAGCTCAAAGATGCGAAATTTGGGATATTGCGGCTTGGAAACATTGATAAGGTAGGTTTATTCTCTTGTTATAGTCAGCGTGGGTGACGACTGCCACAGGTTCACCCCAGTTCGAGACCCTACCACCTCTCTGCGCGAAGACAAGCCACTACAATTGAGGAATTCGAGCGTCAATTCATGACCCCACGAGTGGTCGTAACTACCGCGCTTTCCATCGACCAGTGCGTCCGGAGCTATTCTGAATACCCTACTACTAATAATAAGTTGTAGCGAGCTATTTTCACGCCGAGAATTCGATTACTGCATTGTAGACGAAGCTTCCCAAATCACCCTGCCGACATGCCTTGGTCCTTTGCGTTTCGCCCATAAGTTCGTACTTGTCGGCGATCATTATCAGCTTCCTCCGTTGGTAGGGCTTAGGATCCATATCAAAGTACTGAACTTGACGGACTGATTTGCAGGTTCGCAACCGTGATGCACGGAAAGGCGGTCTGGACGTCTCCCTATTCCGGCGACTTTCGGAGGCGCATCCACACGCGGTTGTCGAACTGACACAACAATATCGCATGAACTCAGATATCATGCTCCTCTCCAACAAACTCATCTACAGTGATCGTTTGAGTTGCGGAAACCAAAAAGTCGCGAACCAAAGTCTAATTATGCCCGACAACCTGTTCATTCAACGACTTCACGAGTTGGTCCCTTCTTGTGAGGCCCAGTGTTGGATGAAAGAATTGTTGCTTCCGAGGCAAGGGACCTTCGTTTACTGTGCATCATTTAGCAGTTCTGATCAACTTTCATTTAGTCCGAAAAGCCGTCTTCGTAGACACGGACCTTGTCCCAGCAACAGAGTCTCTTGTCAGCGACCTTGTGCAGAACGTGACCGAGGCCATGCTTGTGCGCCAGTTTACAGAGTGTTTGCTTCGCAGTGGCATTCGCCCGGAACAGATCGCTGTGGTTACACTCTACCGACAACAGATTAAGCTGCTCTCGCATCTGCTCAGCAGTCAACCAGACATCGAGATTTTAACAGCCGACCGTAGCCAGGGGAGGGACAAAGACTGTATCATCATGTCTATGGTTCGCTCAAACGAAGAGGGAATAGTGCGTTTTCCGCTCGTCATTTCGCAGGTGGGTTTACGAACTGCTCTCACAGGTTGGTGACCTCGTGAAGGACTGGAGGCGTATGAATGTCGCTTTCACGAGAGCTCGCTCCAAGCTGATCATCTTCGGTTCGCGCACAACTCTCGCGCGCACACCACTTCTCGAGTCGTTTTTCCAGTTGATGGAAGACGAAGGTTGGATGCTCCAGCTACCGAGAGGCGCCCACGAAATACATGCAGAAGCGCTCTTCCCACCCGAAAACGCACATACCAAGCGTGGGCGTCATGACTCTGTGGGGGACCAAAATAACCCAGAGTCTGAGGAAAAATTAGGGAAGCGAAGTCCCCACGATGCGGGAACAAACAAGAGAATTCGAAGGAGTCCCGATACTGGACTTTTAAGAGGTCGACCCGTCCTGAGAGATGTTTTCAACGATATCATCGACCTGACATGATCAACGACCGATTGTCTCTCCCCTAGCAACCTCCTCCTTGTTTTCGCACGCGCTCTTGTACAGTAGTTTACACGTTCTAATGTTGGATAGTCCCTTGTTCCCATCTTGCCATTTCACGACGGCAGTACACCAGTCCAAGTATCGACAAGGTCAATAACGCAATACCCGTTCACAGGGATGTATTGCCTTGTGATCATCTTTATCGCTTCTTGTGCGACGACCCCTCCCGAGAACGCGGCAACATTTGGAAGGTCAGCTGTTGGCGCACGGACGCTTTAATCGCCGTTAGCACCCGTCTTTCGAAGGCCAGATCCAGAAAACTTACATCTCGCCAACGGCATCCGCCGTCTCCTTTTCTCCATGCTCCGCACCAAGAACCAAGCTAACGATGTGTTCATGAAGCTCGCTCTCCGTGGGGCCACCAGCTTGTCTGGGAGGGGAAGACCGCCACTTGTCCAGCGCGGAAAGGGCAAGATGTGTGGCCGCCTCTTTCGTTAGGGAACCAAGATGGTCCTCTGGTTCATCTTAGCGGGCACCACCTTATGTGTATTACACGGGACAAACTCACTGAGTTTTTCAGGGTCAGCATCCAGTGCGCCATAGCGCACACCCCTAAGCAATTGTACACCATGCGCATTTTTGACGAACAGGTCAAGAAGTTCGGACTCGATGGGAACCTGCAGAAGCGCACGGAACTGCTCACGTTCCTCTGCAGCTTGCGTACGGTAGAGGTTCTGGAGGCGCACGTAGCTCTCCGTATCGCTCTTCATGTCAGGTAACGTAGCGCTGAGAGGCAGCACATGTGACGAACGGTCCGAAAACGATCGAAGCGCTGCCAGTAGATGTCCAAAAGGAGTCGACGGTATTGTCGTGTCCGCCAATAACTCTATGATATGAGGCGGAATAACTGACGGTGTCCAAGCCCGGTAAGCTTGCGCTACCGCTTCCTCGAAGTTCTCTTCGTCTGGGGTACGCATTTGAGCATTTAAGATGGACTTGAATTCTTGCTTTTCTGCGTGGGTTTGAGGCGGCAGCCCGTTGTGCTGTACAGTTGAATAGGGTGAGTGTGATGTGGATGAGGATGACGTACTGCCGCTTTCCAGTCATCGAGGGCACGAACAAGGATATACACATAAGGGATGTGCCCGTGGTCGGTCGTGTCCATAGCGTCAAAATCAAGCGCACGTGCTGCTTGGAGGAGCGCTGGGAACGGCTTGTCTATGCGAAGAGACGGTGAGGTCTCTGAATGACTCTCGATAACTGAACGTCACATTTGGATCACTTGAGATTGTCACATGGCGGCGAAACGGCGACGCACCTTCGTGGGTGTGAAACTGTACATAGAATTCGGCGAGGAAGCCCGCCGAACGCACTGTGATGAGGGGAGGAGCAGACGGGTCTTTCCAGAGAAGATCGGCCAGTCTTGTCAAAATTACGGGTGGGAGGTTGTGCGTGATAATTATAGAAAATCCGAGAAAGTAAGCCGGATCTGAGGCGAGAACATCTGCGACGTCGCGTGTATCCGCGCAAGCGTCGACGCTGTCATTTAGTTCTGCCAATAAACGAACGGCTTCCTCGGCGCGATTGCGACCGATACTAGTGGGCCCGTCGAAAAAAAAGTTGTTCCCCGCGTCAGCCGATGAGACATGATCATGATCAAGTAGCGTAAAATGGCCAATCCCGGGAAGTACTAGGTTCTTCAGAATGGATGTTGCAGTGGCACTAGAGCCAATGACCAACACGCGCGCAGATTCTAACGCAGATTGCCCCGTAGCGGCCCAGAGTCTAGGGCAGTTATCCAGATTGTGAGTGATTCAAGAAGGTGGGGCTCGGGCTGGCGAAGCTTACCTGAGCTGACGATCATATCGACGAGTCTTACTGTCTGGCTGGGATCTGAGGGAGTTTGAGCAGAGAAGTAGATAGTTGTGAAGCCCCTTACTGTGTGGTAGGTGTCGTTGTTTCAATATCTTGTTGCCCACTGTAGGACATGATAGGGTTGAAGTTGAGCGCCGGCCTGTGCGCGGCGCGTTTGCTGCCACGCGTTACGGTCACGGTCATGCTCCTTCGGCGACAATGCCTACGTCGTCCACAACACCTATTCGTTTTGCCATCCTGGCATTCCAGACGGTTTGCGTTGAATTCTTCGAGCAAGTCAGAGGCTACTGCCGCATATGAACAACTTCTCCGCGAGCACGCCCCTTTAATTACCTACCTGGACAGGTCCACAGTGGGCGGTATTCCTTTGGTATTGTCATTGCCAAATACTCAGTGACTGCCTCTTAAGCGTATCTCAGGGTGGTCCTACAAAAACTTGTGGCGATGATGGTGTACACTCACGCAAAGCGAATAAGGACTTGCAAAACTACCTCGAGCGATTCCGTACTCTCAAAGCTGTCAGTCGAGTTTGTAACTTTCCTTCCATTTACTCATCACTGCAAGTAGGCATACGAAGATACAGTGCAGCTATTTGACTCTCCCGAGCTTCTAGATCTCGCCGTTGTTGAGAGCGACACTCTCCTCTCGAGCCTACGCTCGCTCCTCGTGCATGAGCTTCCGAACGCGCTTCTTCCGCCCTCCGAAACTGATGGGTTGTCTGCACTCGTCGAACTCAAGGCTGGCGTGGGCGGCAGCGAATCTTCCTTGTTCGTCGCAGATCTGTTACGGATGTACGGGCGGTTTGCCCGACTGAATAACTGGTCGCCGACTGTACTGGCGAGTTCTGAGAACGACAGTGGGGGATTCAAGGATGCTCTTCTCGAGGTCAAAGGGACGGGTGCTTATGAATCATTGCGCTGGGAAAGTGGGGTGCACCGCGTGCAGCGGGTCCCTGCGACAGAAGCCAGTGGTCGCGTGCATACGAGTACTGTTGCGGCAGTGGTAGGTGGATATAGCGTTGTGTTCCGGGTTTCGAGTTCATGTCGACAGGTTTTACCTCTCTCCGAAGAATCGCGACCTGATGGTGTAGATGATCTACTGAAGCAGGACGACGTACGGATGGAGGTTATGCGTGCACGTGGTGCCGGTGGCCAGGTGCGTCGTTGTAGCTTGTCATTCTTGTCCATCTTTAAGTGTGTGGGTATGCGATCGTAGCATGTCAACAAAACGGAATCTGCAGTGCGCCTCACACACATACCGACTGGGATTACCGTTTCGATGCAAGACGAACGGAGTCAACATCAGGTACGTCTCGTCTCGGGCTAGAGAGCAATGGGCTTGATCCGCAATCAGAATAAACGACGAGCATTTCAAGTACTGCGAGCACGGCTCATGGACCTAAAAATAATGCAGGACCAGGCAGAGCGGCGCGCGACACGGAAAAACCTTGTGCGGACCGCGGATCGCAGTGAGAAAATTAGGACGTATAACTATCCACAGGTTCGTCCACGTGCCAAGTGTTTCCCACATCAAATTGATTGACTCGTGTGAACAGAACCGCGTGACGGACCACCGGCTTGGAAAGGGGAGCATGCTTTCTTGCGAGGCAATGATGGAAGGGGATGGACTACAGACATTGATTGACGAGCTTAAGGATAAGAGCCTGAGTGAGATACTTCGGGAACTGCTGGAGCCTGGATATTAGAAAATATATTATAAAAGTAGCGGTGTGACAGGCACGCGTCACGCACTAGCCGCTCGCAACGGGCATAAACAGACACAGACACCCAGTCCCTGCCCAGACTTATCCTCTCTTCCTCTTCACTCAACATCCCTCTCCCCCCTCAGCAGGGTACGCACAAAAAAACCCTTTTTTCTTTCTCTCGTTTCCCTTCCTTCTCCGCACCGTGACAATCCGGAACTTTCACTCCCTCTCTTAGGATGTTTCTTCATCCGCTCTTCCCTCTTTGGTTATCCGCAGTCACTGCCGTGCTTGCTCAGCAGCCAGGCAGTTTTGAGACTGTGGGAGATACCCTCGTAAGCGCAATGATGGTACGTTCAGAGATTGCATCATACATTGCACTCTCACATCCATTTTTTCTTTGCCCAGATGTTTGTAGGCAGTGATGATAAGGTCTACATTCTCGACAAGGTCGAAGGCAACGCCCACCAAATCAATGGCCATTCTCTATACGCGTCTGTCTGGTGAGCTGTTTCACACTTCCCCCACCACTTCATTAAACATCTTTCATGACAGGGACATTGGCTCGCGGACGGCAACACCTATGGATGTTCAGACCAATCCCTTTTGTGCTGCCGGCATGCACCTCGCCAACGGCTCATTCGCTACGTTTGGCGGGAACAATGCAGTCGGTCCTGGCGGAGACAACTCTTCTCCCGGCTCTACCACCGCGTTCGATCCCACATACCAAAATTATGGTGGCACACGTGCAATCCGTATCATCAGCCCCTGCACTGGCGATGTCAGCTCTTCGCAATGCTCTTGGTACGACTCTCCGAACGGGCTCCAGATGGCCAAGTCTCGCTGGTATCCTGGTGCAGAACCCCTCGCCGATGGCTCAGTCGTCCTCATCGGTGGGTTCACCGCCGGTGGCTACATCAATCGCAACTACCCAAACACCGACCCCGCGTACGAAGGCGGCGCCGCTGAACCAACTTTCGAATTCTTCCCCTCTCGCTCACAAACTCCTCAAGTCATGGATTTCATGGTGAAAACAAGCGGGCTCAATTCCTATCCCTTCACATACCTTATGCCCTCTGGCAAGATGTTCGTTCAGGCCAATTATTCGACCAGTTAAGTCGACGTAACCTCTTACCAATCTCATTTACTAACTATCATCAGTTCTTTGGGATTATAATGCTAATGTCGAGACGCCCCTACCTGATATGCCTGGGCAGATTGCTCGAGTGTACCCTGCGTCGGGAGCGAGTGCCATGCTGCCTTTGACCCCTGCTAATAACTATACCCCAACCGTCATCTTCTGCGGTGGCCAACACTTGGAGGATGAGCAATGGGGCAATTACAGCTGGCCATTCGTCGACACTTGGACTATTCCCGCCTCCACAGACTGCCAACGCATAACTCCCGAACCTCAGGATGGATCCGCACCCGCCTACATTCAGGACGATAACCTCCCGGTTGGACGCACAATGGGTCAATTCATCGCACTTCCTGATGGTACATTGCTTGTCCTCAATGGTGGACAATACGGTACAGCAGGATATTCTCAGAGGACGCTGACGACCACGACATTCGATGCTATGCCATATGGGGAGTCACTCGCAGCAGGGCCTGTTGGTCAGCCTGCAATCTATAACCCGAATGCACCTGCTGGCAGCCGGTGGTCGACGGCGGGATTAGGATCTTCTAACATTCCTCGGTTGTACCATTCGTCAGCAATATTGCTACCGGATGGTTCCGTTATGGTTGGTGGTTCGAATCCGAACGTCGACGTGAACTTGACCACGATATATCCTACGACATACACTGCGGAGTACTTTTATCCTCCGTACTTTTCTGCTTCGACGCGTCCTGTTCCACAAAATGTTCCGAAGACGCTTTCATATGGTGGTGATTTCTTCGACATCACGGTTCCCTCTACATCTTATTCGGGCGCCGGGAATGATGCGGCAGCCAACACATCAGTATGGCTAATTCGTCAAGGCTTCACGACGCACGCAATGAACATGGGCCAGCGGATCATGCAACTAAACAACACGTACACGGTGCAGTCCGATGGGTCAATCATTCTTCACACCGCGCAGCTACCACCCAACCCCAATCTGTTCCAACCTGGGCCTTGCTTTTTATTCGTGACCATCAACGGCATTCCTAGTAACGGGACGTACGTCATTGTCGGGAATGGACAAACTGGCGCTCAACCGACGAGTTCTGCGTCTGCACTCCCAGCTAATGTACTTGCCAGCTCAGCGTCAGGATCGGCACCCAGTAGCTCCCCAAGCAATAGTGACAAGAGCAGTGGTTCATCCTCACATAAGGGTCTAATCATCGGCGCTGTTGTTGCTGGCATTGCCGTAGTGGGGGTCCTTGGGGCCGTCTTTGGCATCTGTCTCGCCAGGCGACGTCGCCAAGCAGCCGTCGCCAACTCCGGTCCGACATACCCTCTGTCCGGTTCGGGGCTAGGTGGCTTTACGGGGCGCGAGATGCGGAGCTCCGATTCAAGTGCATTCGTGCCCTTACAGCAGAGTAATCAGAGCACGGCCAGCCTCATGCATTCCCCCTACCGCGATCAATTCGAACCGCGGCCGAGTTCGCAATTTGCACAGAGTGGCGAGTTTGACCCATATCGTGAGGTTCATCACCCTATCTAGGCATCTCACCGTGACAGGAGCTGGCGAGTGTGATGTTTATGAGGCTGTCTTATACTTATCACCCTCCTATCTTACTGTCTTTCGTGACGGACAATGACGGACATGTAATCCCATATCCCATATATATCCTGCGTCCCCTCTTACCTGACGAGCTTTGCTTACTGTATGTGACTGGGAACTTGGTCGGACTATCAAAGCTTTCTTTCATTCTTATGGCACGTTCTTTATAACACAACACATACAGCTGGCTGTCGCTTCAGAATATATATCATAATCAATAAGGACGGTGATCTATAACATACATGAGTGACGCGAATTTTACCGATGGTGGAACCGGTCCAGGGCTGAGGGCAGCTCGGATTTGGACTCGTCGCGGGATACTTCCCGTACCCGTTCACGTTCAGCTCTTTGTTTGGCAAGGTGCTCTCGCACCGAGACCTAAAAACCGTACTTGAGAAAATACAAGAAAGTGTCAAGTGAACCCACAGATCTGGGATCGATGACATTTTTCCGCTTCTTGCGCAGGTAGCTAGTACGGACCTAATTAAACCCGCACTGAAACTAGAGCTCAAGTGATGGCCCCACTCACCGCTTGAGGCTTTTACCCTTACCACGCATTTTACGCCTTTCCCGCTCTGCATGGTCGCGTTCTCTTGCAACCGCGGCGTCCGCTGGGTCATCCGTCGTTACACTCACGTCCTCTGTAACGTCCGCCTTCCCCTGAATACGCAGACGCTCGAGGCGCGGCCGCCGGGCGAACGGTAGAGTATCTGGATCCACGCCTTCCGTCATCTTCCTCGGTGTGGTTAGCTTGCCGAGGAACTCGGGATCGAGCGTGATCATGTCTGGTTGGATCTGAAACAGCGGTGAGCGGGACGCCCTCGTTGGATGATCCTCCCGGAACGGGGAATGGGAAGGAAAACAGAACCTTATCGAGCAGAGACTTGACCTCGCGTTCACGCCGTGCCTTTGAGCCTTCGAAGGGATCTGCCTCGGAGCTGTCAAAGTTAGGCTCACCCGCGCCTGGGACTAGTATACACGAGACACCCGCGGCGTGTCCGATTGCAAGGACATCGTGATATGGGCAGAATGAGAGGGAGGTGTGCGGCTTCGCAGGTTGAGGGTGTGTTAGATATAGTGGAGGCGGCGACGGTGCGGGGTGAGCTATGTGTATTGAAGGCGGTGAGTGTACCTGACCAGGCGCAAGATGTTGGTTAGTCATGTAAGATGAGTGAGACTGCTGAGAACCGCACGTACGTTGACGGCCCCGCCAGACGCGACGGCGAGATATCCCCGTTGACTCCACGCCACATTAGCGTTGCCACCACGAGAATTCCAAGACCGCAAAGCTTCCTTCCAACTTCGACAGTCCCATAGTTTCACGCTTCCGTCCATACCAGCGGTAGCCATGTAACGACCTCCACTGCTTTGGTCCACAGAGACACTGCAGACTGGCCCAAGATGCGCCAACAGCCTCACAGCTGGATGTGGAAGGTTCGGGGTCCATAGTGTCACGGTGCCGTTCTGATGGCCAAGATGTATGACCGCGTTGTGGACGTTCTGGGTCATGGTGACACACGCCCCCAGCTTTGTGCGGTGTTCCACAACGAGCTGCCCCGTAGAGGTATCTTGATACTTTAAATAGCCCGAATTCCCCTGCAGAGAGGGTTAGGCTATACTGTGACGTGATTCATTGAGGGGTCACACACAGCCGTGGCAATGAGCCAGTGGAAGGGAAGGAATTCGAGTCGTGTAGGCTCGACGTGAGCTTTCAACCTATGAAGCTCGACACCGTCACGGTCATAGATGAAAACGTATTTTTTCTGTGCTACTGCGTAGTGCGAGTGATCCTGCAAGAAACTGAAAGAGGTAAGAGCGTGCCAGGGAACAAAGACAAGACATACGTGATATCTCTACAAGTTTCCCGTAGCTGTAGCTCCGAGTGGATGGTTCCAGTTTGCCAGTCAAAAGTTGATACATGGCCTTTTTGTCCAACAACGGCCATGTGTCTGCCGTTGCGAGTGTATTTGGCGCGGTAAGGGCCTCCGTCCAGCTGGAATTCCTTCCGACCGCGCGCCGCTTCGACACTCACCGCGTTGACTATATCGTCCTGTGATGTTCGCCATGTCTTATCCATATCCCCCTCCACTTCCATTTTTCCGGCCTCATTGGGTAGGAGGAGTTCGGCGTCTTTGACCAAAGCTTTCGATCGTTCAGCATTGGTCGACTGTCGGCGCAGAGTTGTTCGTAGCTTCTTATTAGCTATATGGTTGTATTTTCGTGCATTTTGCGGTACAGGATCGGTTGTCCTGAGCGATCTAGGGAGTGCCGTGTTGGCCTTGGTGATGAGTGAGTCCATACGTGTGTGTGCCAAACGTGGTCTCCGCTATCACGGGATCACGCGTACATCTCGGAGAACGTCGCCCATTGGGCGCACGTCAGTTAGTGTACTCAACAATTGGATGACCAAGTTCGTCACATGAAAGGTGACCAGTGACATCCAGTCCGGTAAAATAAAGATCGGAAAACGAAGGTCTAGTGCACACTGTTAACGAGAACGCCGGCGCCCCGACTATCTAAACATATCATAGTGGAGACTTCTCCAACCCCCCTAATCTTCTACTAAGCGTGCCCCGCCTTTGTCAACTGTGAGGCGTATGCGGTCACCGCTATTTACGTCCTTAAACTGTATCGTGCTTGTGAGATCAGGTAACAGGAACACACGGGAACACATACTGTCAGCTCTCGCGTCCTATGCAAACTCTCGATCTCGTCGATACGAGCGCGGACAGAGTCCAACAGGTCATCAAATCCTTCTTCTTCGACAACCTCTCGTGCGGCTTGAAGAATCAACATTGAGTCAGGTCTGACATCGTGATTGATCTGGGACGATGATCCACATCGCCAGTCAGTCGGGGCTGATGAACAAAGGACGCACTCACGTCTATAGAAATTATATTGGCGCTATCGAGTTCTGTGAGGAAGGAGGTAGGGCAGCGTCGGGGGGAGTCCAACGATAAGCGAGGATGACACAAACCTTCTAAGAAGTCGGCCCTCGTCATAATTTGTCGGCATTTATACTGAGATGAGTGTAAGTAATGTGCTCTCCTGGGAAATACAAATGGAACTTGCATATGGTATCGAAGGCAGAGGCAAGTCATGAAGTGGGATCTCTTCACCGACCGCTACAGCGTCATCTCGTTGACGTTCTTGCTCCAGTCTTATCTTCACGAACTCGCGCAGGAGTAACCAAGAGCAAGAGCTCCATTTTTGCTATTGTAGCATTAAATGAACCCCATAGTCAACGATAGACCAGCCGCACCTCGTCCATGACATCGTCGTCACAGTCCCCGATAAGACCGATTCGACTGAGGAGCCACCCCTTCTCAACGGCCAACATGCCGCGTGCCATTTCCACCATATCACGAGATCTGGAGATACGATTTAGATACGCCAACCGGCCACCCAGGAGGGATGTGGTCTGTGTTAAAGTTTCCTGGGAGGGTAAAGGAAGAGATTTGGAATGGCGCATGCGTTTACAAGCGCTTTGCGCTTCTTCCGGACTTAGGTCATATACAGTCAAGACCTGCAGTGTAGTGACCGTTAAGGACCGAACTGGGGTGAGAGGAATCCGTCACTTTACGTGCATACGGCTTCCGTTTTTTCCTAAGCAAAGAAGTCAGGTCAAGATACGCGAACAACCAATGAGGGCTTACGAAGTACGGAATATGGCCAGAAATCGTCACTGATAAACGTTGTTGGCACAATGATGGTAGATAGATGGCAAGAAACTGGTGCTCACGAGCTCATTACAAGTGTCAATATCCCTATCGGGTGCACTGTCAGATACAGATGCCTTCTCCGTGACACAAAATTGCTCACCACTGGCTGCCCAAGCTTCTGCGCGCTGCTGAAGCTGAAACAACATGTTTTTCCCGCTGTCGTCATTATTGAAGAGGTGCACGTTATTAACCACAAGGACAAGTGGTCTTCCCGATTTTTTGGTGGATCGAAGAGCCACCTTTTCGAGCTTGTTCATGACTGGATAACACTGTCTGTTCCATTGCATCTTTAGGTGCAAGGGTGTACATACCTCGTTCAATATCTAGCCCAGGGCCACCTTCACCACGTTCGTTTCAGTAGGAATATGTGGGTCATCATAGCAAGTTTACCTTCTCTTGGATCTCTCCGTGAGAATAGGCCCGTCTGTGAATCCTCGCTGTACTCATAGTTCAGGGCCTTTCCGAGGCGCAGGCGGAAAACTTCTAGATCAGGGTGAGCGTCACACATAGCGACACCTTCCGCCTGATTAGCCTGCATTGCGTCTAAGATCATGGTGGTCTTTCCAGTCCCCTGCACGATGTGAAGGTGGATAAGCGACGTAGAGACAAAGAAGATAAAGACAAACCTTGCATCCGAGAATCATAAAGTAATGACCTGTTTCCGCTCCGTGTATTACACGCTCAAGGAAGTCTTGCTCTTTTCGTCGCAGATGTTCCGTCCAAGGGCCATTCTCTTGAATCTCGAGTTCATCAATAGCATCTGCCGTGCGTGGGCCGCTCGTTGAGTTCTTCGCGTGTACGACTAATTCCAGCGCGGGGTCATAGCCTCCTTGAAATGCTTGCTCGATCTATGCAGGAATCAGCAGATTTAACATTCACGAGAAGCATATCTAGCACCTTATCCAGAACATTTTTCTTGTACCAAGCATAATATACAACGCCACCTACGAAGGCTAAAACAATCAGGGCATTAATATTCGGTGCGAAGATGTTACAAAGTGTAGAATGAGTGCATTCGATTCGGTAAGTATCATGCTAACCTCCGAGGTTGCGGATGAAGGCATGAAGTTGACTGAAAAAATGGCTGCGTGGCTTCCCAGAGATTTGAGACGCTTGCTGCCCTCGATCGTTGCTGTTACGCACGTCGGCACGCAAGGCGCACCCAAAAAGTAGGGGGTCTACCTCAGGGAGGCGGTGCATAGAGGCCAATGATGGCTAGTACGCGTCCGAACGAGAGTTTCGAAAACAAAATATATGTGTGTGCTGTTCAGAATACAGTGCTTACCGAATCCGATACCCATCAACGTGGCGAGCGCAGCGTCCCAGTACGGTGATCCGCCGGCACTGGGTACCTGGACCGTCCTTACGGCTCTCCATTCGGCGCAGCACGGACAATGAGCTTTGGTGTCTGATACACACGGTCGAGAGCCGTCGTTAGAATTCTTGGGACCTTCGGGACCCGAGTTGCGAAGGAAATGTGACCGCGAGAACGATCGCTTCTGCAAGGAATGTTGTGAAAAGAGTATATTTGGGACAGAATTTCGGGGTGCGGCAGTAAGCGGAGGTAGGCCGCAGCGACGAGAGGAAAAACGAAGCATGTTAATGGGAGGTAGTCCCGGAGCCATGGGTCTAAGGCGCTAGCGGACATCCTCAGTCTATATCGTAAATAGTGACGTACACATGGCAAGTGCACTAGTCTTGGCACTTGGCAGCCCGGAAATTTTAATCATGCTAAGGTCTTTATACTCGTACACACGGACGAGAAGTAGCAATATTATGTGGCCACTGTGCCGAAATCACGAGCTAAGATTATAATACCACCGGAAATCAAGTCAATCCACCGCCAAGACTCGGATCATAACGTCTTTACATCAACGGTCGCATGGATACGTTCCCACTCGTTCACCCACAAGTACTGAGAGAAACCCATATACAACCAGCGGAACCAAGCGCGCTGGGATCGATGCTGCAACGTGGCGAGGACGGCTCGGTAGTACCCTCCTATTCCCGCAACGAAGATAGGCTGAACAGGGAGGTCTGGGCTGCCATTTTCAGTGCCGCGTCCCGTTGACTGCAGAACGCTGGAAAACGTCATTTTCAGCTTGACGAGAATAGGGGCCATGATCCCGATGTATTTGGTGACGACGGACTTCGAGGTGAGGGAATACGCTGCTAAAGGATATTTAAAACTTGTTGGTGGCATAGCCAGAAGCTCCGACACCCCGTGATAAAGAGAATAATGATTCGGATGGCCAGATACCCCGTATGAATCAAAAGTCAAGATCTATGAGCGAGATAAATGCGATATCATAGCTCGGATCTTGTTGAGCAGAACGTACGATGGAAATGTCGTGATCGGAGATAAAGTCGTACACTGTAGCGGCTATGAGACTAGCGTTCCACATTGCAGTAATGTTGTCCTGAAATTCGCTGAAGCTCGCGTGAGCTACCTGTGTCAGATGGAACAATACAAAACGTACTTTTTGTCAAGAACCCATCGTTTGTCCTCGGCTACTCCGAGAACATCAAGGCTATCCCGAAGTTCACGCCTCCGTTCATAGCCTAGTCCATCCGCGTTCCCCACCGAGAAACAGAGTGAGTACACATGTGGGAGAGCGAAAGGAACAGAATTTGAGTGGGTGGGGCTCGGGGACAATGACACTCCAGACGAAGGAATCAAGGAGGTCAAAGTCGGTCCAAAGAAAAAAGTTTCGTCATCGGGGTGAGCAGTTAACAGTAAGAGGCGAGGAGAGGAATTGTCGCTAGCAGGCCCAAATGGAAAGACATTGCTCGAATGCAGTGGTCGGAGCAGGCCAAGAAGGACGGGTAGTAAGGCGAGTGCTACGTAGAGACCAGGGATGGCCATGTGCAAATGAGACTCACTGTCGTCACTATACCTCTGCCTCTTACTGTATGTTCGTACTCACGGTCGGGCAACGCACCACCGCTGGTGTCTTACGCCGTGCATTCCTTCTGCCCCGTTCCCGCTCTTTTTTTCTCTCACTGCACACCAGTTACCGCTTTCAACATACTCAGTCGTCACAGCGAAAGCCCTCACTTCGGGAAAACATTTACACGTTTCCTAACCTCTTGACTGTTTCGCGCATTGCTGCCTGCCCCGCCCTAGGATGGTCAATTCTATCCGACAACTATTCTGCGGCCGCCTGCCTACTGCTCTATGCTGGTATCACAGACTGGGTGAGTGTTCGAGATGGCTTCCCGTATCGCTGACCCCGATACGACTGTGCTAGCTTGATGGGTTCGTGGCACGGAAATATGGAATGACGTCTGTCCTTGGGACTATCCTCGACCCCGCTGCAGACAAAGCACTTGTCAGCACCCTTGTTATCACATTGACGATGCAAGGCCTGCTTCCTTGTGAGTTTTCCAACGCCGAAACCAGGAATTAATATTTACGACCGGAGCAGTGCCTCTGGGCGTAATCATACTTGGCCGTGATTTATTGCTGTCCCTTTCTGCGTTCTATATTCGCTATACGTCGCTTCCATATCCGGTAAGTATATCATAACGTTCATTGTGTTTGCCCTCAACCGTCCTCAGAAAACTTTTCAACGTTACTGGGACTTCTCAATCCCTTCCGCAGAAGTGCGTCCCACCACAATTAGCAAAGTCAACACAGCACTCCAACTTCTATTGATGGGCTCCACGACCATAAGTCCTCTCCTACCGGGTATGGCTGTTGGCTTTGGCCTCTACCTGAAAGGTTTGCAGTAAGTTTTTTACAGCAAGGCACTCAGGGGCTACGAAGAATAACTATACGGCATAGGTGGACCGTAGCCGTGACTACTATCTCGAGTGGTCTATCCTATATATTCTCAAAAGACGCTGTCCGGATACTATCTAATGCGCGCAGACCAAGAAGGCCACCATCCAACCCCTAGTCTCCTTTCCTACACAAGTAGCTTTGTTACTCTGGGCAGGCACAACTATTCCGATATTACGGTGTAACCCGTCTAAGTTATATAACGTCCACACCCCGGCATTTTTTTTAGACTCCCACACGGCCATCTTTCTTCTTTACCTTGTCTAACAGCGTGACTCGTGCGGAGCTTCGGCTTAAAAAGGAGGTGATGAGAGAGTGGAGTGAGTAAGCTGGACCGTTTTTTTATTCCATTCTGTGCAAAAATGCAATTTGCAGCCTCCGAGTCATCGATACAGGGACCATATCACAATCACGATGAATAAGTTGTTTTCATACACTTCTTGCATTTTGCGCAGTGTATTGGTAACCTGATAGCTCCATGCCAACGCTCGAAAAAGGGGGACATGAATCAAAAACCACAGGAATTTGAGGCATCATAGACATTGTTATCGAGAGTTATCTGGGCATTCTCAAAGGCATCATCTATCACCTACAATATACTAAAGACAAATCTTTGTTTGGCACAGTGCCAAATTTTTTGAACGATCACGAGTGCTCGGGTCTGCCTTTAACTTTTCTGTCTTGCAAAGTACGGTTTGTTTCTGCTGAACATACTCGATTCAGCTGGACTCATCATCAACCTTGCGTGCCAGTGCCGATCCTTACAGGGGTGTCGTGTACGTGTTGCAGGAAGGTCTCAATGCCAATTCTATTGGCTGAAAAGTGATCTTTCCAGCCATATTTACAAGCAGTCATTTATGCATTAAAAATATGCCATGCGCACTGGCGCTCATGCGAACGTTCAGAGGGTTGGACTTACTGATGGAATTATTTCTTTGGACTGAATACTGAAGCTGAAGCGCTGAAGTTTTGCGATTCTCATTGATATTATACCACCAGCACCTATTTTTTCCTCTGCCCACAAAGCCTTGGTTTGGGCGCATTCACAAAAGAAAGAAACCATGGTACTGTACCAGTTACACTAATTCCCAAACAAGGCTGCTCATTGCAGTCATACTATACATGTCATACATTTCTTGATGGACACACTTGTACAGCAGAAACCATGTTACTTCACGACCACTCAGAGCGCTCATGCCTTCCCTTCACACTGTTCATACATCGCACACTATGTAGAGATTTATGGAGGCGAGCAGCCGAATAGGTGAACGATGTACGAGCGTGGAGGTCCAGAGGAGAGCATATATATCTCCTCTGCTTACAAATATTATTCGTTGATAACCGTTTAACTATGATAATGCTATGATTATCTAATATGTCGGTCTAGCCTCGGTTTGCCGGACTATGTCCATTCTGGGCTGAATCCCAACACTCCCCCTCAAACAGAGGGTAGATCTCGGGTGAATAATATCTTTGAATGGTGGAAGGAACGTGATGGGTGTGTTAAAAAACCTTCTGGTAGAAGGAAAAAGCTACCATCAAATTGTGGTTTGGTTCCTTCTCTACCTTCATGCGAATTTTTCGCACTTTTACATTTCTGTTTTCAGCGTGTGCCTTTAGCGCGGGAAGCTCGCCTTTGGCTTTGGCTCGGGACTGTGCCCAATATTGCTATCATAGCCCCTCGCTTCCCCTTGTGCTGAATGTTTATTTGTATAGGACCATTTTTAGGTTTTCCTCTCTTTCGCAGACACATTACCTCCTTGAGGTGCCTCGTCAGGCTCGTGTCACGCATCTCGTCAGATGCATCTCCCATTCCCCGCTGTGCATGTGGAGATTTATTTTTGGGATTTACGGTGGAGGAAATGGTATGACATATGTTATGTCATATGTTCTCTCCAACTTATTTGAGCTGTCACAACCAGGTGTTGCCTTTGTCGTTGGCCTGCCCCGTGGGTTGGCCTTTCCGACCTTTGCGCCCATGGCTGCACGCTCTCCTGTCAACTCCCCCTCATGTGGCACATCAGGCGTGCTTTCGATGGCCTTTGGAAGGGTACTCGGAAGACAGTTTCGGAGGGTGGTCCTTTATTTTCTCTGCATTTATGGCCTTTTATCCGTTTTTGCAGAGTGTGCGCCGTGTCTGTTACACGCGTCACAGTCTCCCTGTTGGAGATTCCTCCTCTACGCTACCAGGTCAAGTTGTTATTGCCTGTGCGTGGGGGGACTATTTCGGGTTTTGCTGTGCGATCGCCCGTGCGCAGTCACTGACATGTTGCCCTTTCAGCTCTATAGCTTCGGGCATGGCCATTTAGGCCCTTTTCAGTCAACGTGACTTTTATATCGAACCAACGTCAATCATCCTTTGGATGCGTCTGGTTCATCACCCGTTCCGTGGTATATGACCACATATTTCCGAACAGAGACAAGATTGTTTCAAAATCGTACGATCTGCAGCCATTTCGGCCGCATACGCTGGGATGTTGGGACTTTCTCCTGCTCCTCAGTGTCTTCTTTTCAGCCCATACGCCTCGATATTAGGTGTTTCCGTATCCTGCCTGCGCGGCGCTATGCGCCACTTTCACTCATGTCGCCGCCTTCCTGATCCACGTCTCGCCGCTTTTCGCCTCAACTTTTGG
Organism: Lactarius sanguifluus; assembly: GCA_021527775.1. NCBI lineage: Eukaryota > Fungi > Basidiomycota > Agaricomycetes > Russulales > Russulaceae > Lactarius > Lactarius sanguifluus. The sequence continues at coordinate 1,915 of JAKEYF010000650.1, read as the reverse complement.
GCATCTGCGGCAGGACTTTATGTGGGCCTCGGGGCCTTTACGGTGCATTGTCTGTCACACATAACAAGTTTGGCAGGGATATAAGTTGTGCTCGTTTCAGCAACAACATTCGGCGTCGGGCATGTATTACCCATCGCTGCAAGCTGCTCATAGGCAGTTTGTTTGGGCCATCACCGCATCCGTGGCGTCGAGTCGCGCATATTGCCAGCGTTCTGGCATATATTTATTCAGTCACGGTACGTCACCAAATTGGGTCCGTTCATATACATGACTGATTTTGTTATCGCTCGTATCGAGCTGCGCGATTCGTGTTTCCGTCGACCTGTGGTTAACGGTTGCGCTATGTGCACGTACTGCACGCGATGCATAGGGCTGTCAAATTTATCATCACAGCCCATCGCTGGCCTATGGCCATGTCCCGCACGCTGGGCTATTGCCCACATCTGTGGGCGTTGTCGCTCTCTTCGAGCTACAGGGGGTGCACATGCGCAAAAGGATGTTGCGCGCAGTTCCCGTTGAGTAAGTACCTCGGTTTTATGGACGTTCCCATGATATTCACAAGGTCTGGCGTCTGTGCAGTGTATATATATCGGACGTGACATTACTCAGGTCGGAGTCTGTGAGGTATGCTGGGTGAATCTCTTCCCCAGTTGTTCCTCCGCTCAGCGCGGCGTTGGTGTATCACCATCTGTGTTGCGCTGGCAAATACGACAGCTTTCCACTCAGAAAATATTCGTCCCCGAGCGTCTCTGTCGGGTGCGTGGTCTTGCCTTCCATATTGGAGAATGCTGGCGATAGTCTGTGGGAATACCTCACACGTGGCTCGTCGTCTGTGACTTAGTTGTCTATGACTGGTGAGTTTTTCGCGCCTCTTCTCCTCTCCATGCCGCTGCCCACTGGGTCTTTCCCAGGGATCATGCCTAGGCTGTATGTGTTGTATGGGACACTGATCATATGGTATACGTGTTACGATCACCCGGATCGTTTCACTAGGACGCTAGAGTAAGCCGGTCCGGGCTGGTTCCCGGTGCTTACTAATCACTGAAGCGGACTTGACTGTTGACCTTTCACTCCAACAACTAGCTTTGTGGGCTATATTATTAGGAGACTCAGATAGAGAATACAGTCTATGCTACTATTCCTTATATACAATCCTGTCTGGTATTTTCTATACTATTTTCTAAGTGCCAGCGAGTCAGTCTTGCTGGCAATAAGTGCCAGCACATCTAAACCAAGTCCAGAAGGATCTAGAACACAGTAGAAGTCAGGGATGAAACATAGAACCATACCACAGAAAGATCAGATAAGCTGATCTCTAGATATAACCATTCTGCAGGGGCTAGGTCGAGTCTGGGTCAGGAATCCGAAATGGGAAACTCTTTCGTGGGAAATGTCACGTGATCGTGACAATACGGATCGTATGATATGCTGATGGACAGGGCATTCTGTTTCTACTGATTTCTCCAACTCCCCCTCACACTGTGTATTCGGTGCAATCACGACGATCGGGTTGGGCGAAGAGATGAAATTGGAAAAACGGAGATTTAGAGAGGTGAGTTGTAACGCCACCACAGGGGCGTTAAGTATGACGTGTACTTCAATTAAGTCACGGACGGTAACAGGACAGGAGTAAGTCAGTTACGACTTAGTTCGATGGTGAACAAGTACCACTTGGCCTCCGTGGACACAAGGGTAATAGCAAGGGCAGGCTCAAGTGCAATGGCGAGCGAACGGGGGAGTCAAGCAAAAGTGCGACTCAAGGGATCGGATCGTGAGAGCGGACAGCGGTGTGGTATTACACAAGAAGTCAAGTCTACCGTACAAGCTAGGTAGCGTGAGACTAATATACTAGTACATGATGTTTGTCAGAGACAAACATATGGCGCGATCCTAGGATCCGGGTCCTAGGGAACTA